>OZ026841.1:14803154-15095089 GCA_964023205.1 Lutraria lutraria
CCCAGGTAAAAAAACAATAACTCCATGAAATCGGAAGGGCTTCATGTATAACGACGACAATAAGACACAGTCGATATAGCTGAACTTTGAGCAGTGTAAGTCGAAACCATATGCTTTATAATTACTCTGCAGAAGTCTTCTAGAGATTACGTCACAGTCACACTAATTGAGAATCAAAGCACTGAGATTACTGTCAGGAGCAAAGTTTAAATGTAATAGATAAAACCATCCTTAAACAATTTAATGGCCTGTTTTATCATCATTTTGAATTAGAATTTGAATGTGAAGTATGTATAGTCTGTACACAATGTACATGTACATCATTTGGTCAATTAACCACAATTACCAAGGAAAGGCTGCATTGTCTGGAAGAAGTATGCTAACAGTCATGACCTATTGAGAAATTACATGCTGCTGCATATTTTGAAACTCAAACCAATTTCGGTGCATTCAGCGCTTTAATCTACATACTGTTAATATTTCATATAAGCCATGTATTATACTGTATGCTGAATTTCTGACCTTGTGTCATAATGTTATCTCACTACTCTCAGAAACAATATTTATAGTGTTCCAGCGCAACTTTACTGAATGAAACTATTTTCATTATGTACTTAATTTCGTTACCTCAACAGTAAATGATGAAACGGATGAAACCAACATATAAATGAAGATTACATGACGATATTGGCCAATTTACACGCATGTTTGTTCGGATGAACTTTACAGTGCCATTGAGACATTAGTATGTGTATTGTATGGTCAACCAAAATATAACGGCATCCATTAACTGAGGTATGACAAGTATCAAATGCATGGTAGTGTTCTGAACGCTTTAAGTGGTATGGGCATGAGCTTACTCCCTCCCTGCCTGTAGATCTCGTCTCGCATGTTCAATGTATTACGGATAATTACAAGGTGTATAACGGACCTATGTAAAGAAGGCAATCCTGATCTTCTAAAAGTGGTTTGAAATTTGGTCCTGACAACATGCTGGAATATAACTGGTACAAGGATAATATTGTACCAAAGACAAGCGATGCAGAAAACACTGATGATAAAAACGACATTGAGCTCATTCATATTAAATTATGGTCGATGATGTTTGTGAAACAGAAAGTGATGAGGATGTGTGAAATTCGTGAACGTTTGCCATCAGAACAAGAACAATATTTTGATGATAATGTGTACAGCTAATGAAACCTGATAAACGTACATGTTTGCATAACATACAATATTGTACTTAAGTATATGCATATAGAATATCATGTAACAAATGGTAACGTAAATGACACACACATGTTTGTGTGTGTCAATGGCACAATGTTTATTGCACTGTCGCTGTCAATTTGAATTTGATTGTTTCATAAAATACACATTCTTAGAATATATTTGATGATGGTTTATAACAGTTTCATAGAAAATTTAATGTTGATATTCTTTATGAATCATTTTAAAAGAGTGACATAAATAAAACCATGTAACGTAAAACACAATCAGTGATTAATTAAAAAGTTGGAATGTTAATTTACATGTATGTATTGCTAGTAACCAAGTATATATATTAAATCAATGTTTTATGCATTGGAAAGCGTGTTGAGTACTTATCGTACAAAAGGTAACGTTATGTAACGTAAACTACTATTATGCCAGTCAAACTTTACCACACTTGTAACTAGAAATGTTTTCCAGTTATGGGTTTTAATGGATGTCTCATGATTACCTATCATTGTATTCCTATGTGATCACAGTTATATGAATGTTTTCAATGTAACATGTATAATTTTATATGAAACGTATTTTACGTAAAATGAAAGAAAAGTATGAAGATGTAGTAATATTTGCCTAATATGAATAGGAACTTTGTTTACGACTGCTTTTGTGTTAACTGAACATTTACAACTGTCATTTCCTTGTTATTTTAGGGTAACGCAGGGTAACGCAAATTACAAAACATATATAGTGTAATAAAGTAAAAAACATGCATTTGATCGAAAAGTAACGCCGTTGCAAACTTATTATGGTCAAAGCAATTGTTCAAATTGATGAATTATTGAAAATATCTTGTATTAGACTTCTAACCAATAAAAATATTGTCAAACGTATATTTCGGTAACGGTAATTAGCATGCTGTAGTTCACAAACACCCCAACGCCCAGACTGTAGACACTGGGAAAATGATCAGCAGACATTGAGCTTTCAAAAAAATGGTGTCTACAAAAATAACTCCGGGAGGGGGTCGCCCAGTAGCCCATAGCCAATGATATATAATTAAGCGCTCACTTCGGTCAATTTATTCTTTTTCTTTGTATTAACTATTCATAACGTATCGACTCAAAAGCCAACACGAAATGTAAGATATAAAATATTTCTTACACATAACCTGCCATCCTACACATGACATTTGCCTCATTCATACCAAATTTGTCACTACAAACAGTTCCCCATACATTCATTACTTTCAGTTCTACTCTTCCCTCGTTTGGTTCATTACCACCAACAAACTGGATAGCAGATACTTCTAAAGGATAATCTTCAAAAAAGTAAAACCATATGTACATAGTGACTTACTAGTAGATTAATAAATTTTACCGAAAGCTCACTCTGAAATCGGGTAAATTTAATTCATCAAGGGATGACTTTTAAATTGTCAATTAATAAATTTCAAATGACGTGATGTGTTATATATGCAGTGCATAATAAGTATATAATCTGTATTATTCAAATCGTCGCAGGTCCAACCACAATGGCACAACAATAGTGCAATGACTGTGTTTCACCCAGAGCATAGTATTTAAGTTTCAAGCATTTATAAACAAAATTGACATGACATTTCTATCATCTAAATATTATTCTCGGATAGAACGTGAATGAAAGTATATTTACTGTAACCTCTGCATCTTCCTTCTGTTTTCCAAGTTTTGGTGGAAGTATCACATTTCATAGCAAGTGTGCCAATGTATTGTTTATAATATGAACAATCTGCATACAATGTTGTACCATTGTAAGTGAAAAAGCCAATATCCCAGTAATGTATGTCTGTTTGTCCACATTCTGCAAGTATGAAGGTTGAAATATAATAACAATACCTGATGAAGTCATTGTAAAAAGTAAAGCTTAATTTACGCAAATAACAGATGCAACGAAGCATGTTAATATACGTGTATAATTATTGTAACATACATAAACACTGTGCTCACGATGCAAAATATTAAATTCAGACTATTGACTAAACAAAGGCAAACAATTAAGTCAATTTCAAGCATTTTAAATTTATCTTCGTATATACCAAACTACTTCAGATCGTTTTATAGAGAGCAATAATTACATGTGACTGAAGTATAATATGACTTTAACTCTATTTACTTACTACTGCAAACAACGGACACGTCTCTGGTATGACTACATGATCTCTGATAGAGATAAGGACATTGGCGTATATCATTATGATGAGAAGAACACTCAAGTGCATCTATAAATACTGGACCATCACCTTCCCCGTACGTCGCACCAGTAAAATACAGTAATGCTCGGTAATGATATTCGAATTGATATCAGAAAAAGCATTAGCTTGGTAACAAAGTGGCAATTAAATTTAAGTGTGATGCCGCGAACTACTACACCGACATGATATCACATTACAAATCAGTTTTTCAAATATACTTACTGTATATGAATTCAATATTGTACAGTAACTAATCATAGGCCATAGAAAATTTCGAGAATTTAAATACTTATTAAAGATTAATGTATATTTACCTAAAACCAAGCATGTTGCAAATTGCATCTGCATCATTGATACCAAAATTCCTGTCACAAATCGTTCCCCATGTGCCGTTAACATTGATTTCAACCCTCCCGTCCAATGGTCCCGTTCCATTAGCAAGTCTTATGGCTATTATAATTAACTGTGGCCCTGTAATGAATGTAAATGTATAACAAAATGAAAAAGTATATCAAAATTCGAAAGCGATTCTGGTTCGGATCTAACATACTTTTATAGTTTTTAATTTACAAAAATGCTATTTGAACAGTGTGCAAGCAGCACATGGAGTCATTAACTTGATCTATGTTCCTTCTCGTCCTTATTTGAGGTTGATTTTATTGTTAGATTAGTAAGGTTGTGCGACTGGAATACAGCGTTCTTTGAACTCATGAATATGAAAGACAGAGGTTTCTAGATTTTAGCTTACCGTAGCATTCAATTGACACGTCAAAATAGTGTTGACAATCATTTTCGTAGATGAACAAACAATTATTTATGTCTTCTCCAATTCTATCACAATTAACGAGACCGATATGTACTGGACCTTCTCCTTCACCATAGTATGCATTACAGAAAATATTTTTCACACTGAAATAAAAACACAAGTTCTTGCGCATTTTCTACAGTTGTAACCTTTTTAAACAAGAGCGTCGCAAGCGGTGCCAAAGCTCGTCTGTTCACCGCTGCGGTAAGATCTGTCCAGTTATATAGTATAAGCTACATTAAAGTTTTTGCGCAGACGTAGACGCTGGTGCAGACGCCGCGGTGAATCACAATAGCTTGGCTTCATCTTCGAAAACAGCCAAGATAATAAAAGGACATTAATGGATGATTTATATAAACATTGTTCGTACGTACTGTGAAGCTCCAAGGTGTGCACAAAATGTGTTCGCCTCGTCTCTGTGAAATGTTCCTCCACAACGCGTTGAATGTGAAGTGTCACAAACAGTGCCCCATGTTCCTTCGATTTCAACTTCAATGCGTCCATGATATGGTCCAGCAGTACCATTCACCCTGACATCAGTAATTCTTGGTCTAGGTTCTTAAATTGAAAATTACGAACACTTTGTAACCTTTGCAACAGAATATTGATACATAAAAATACAAAAAACAATACGTCATGCGACAGCTGATGTAAATGTATAAGCTTTATTATTTTGGTAACGAGCAACGACTGCCATAACTCTTCAATTTCCAGCCTTTAGCTTCTAAAGTTCTTATTATATGTATGAATTAACTATAAAGAACAAAGAAGTTTAGTTACCTAGTATTTGAATGTAAGTATATGATTTATTATTCAAACCATTCTTAGTTATTTCCATGATAGTAATACTGGATATGATACAATCATATATTTCTGCAAAGACTAGCATTGCTTCAGTAATTTTACAATACGATAAACAATGATAATTATGTCAGTCTGAGAATACTATGGGTCTGGCATTGCACTTTCTTAGGCTTGCGTAAAGTTTCTGGAGGAAGTCATTCAATCAAAGAGCAAGATCTATTTTAATACTGACGTATGCATGATAGTGACAAATCGTAGTCATGTGAACAATCAGGCTGATATCTTCCTGGAGGGTACATTACACAATCATCTATATGATTGCTTCCAACAGGACATCTCATATCACCAATATGAACAGGGCCCTCGCCAAAGTGGTAGATTGGTGTTTTGTAAAATGTATACAGCCTATCAGATGGTGATAATAAAAAATAAATTTTTATGATTAAACGAACTTTGATTACTCACATAAGCGTGTATGTTCTACAAGTTTATGAGATGAAATGTCATATTCACAATACTCGTCATGAATAATAATCAGATTGTATTTTAAATATTTAAAGGTCAATCAGACGGAAAGCAGTGACAAGTGTTGAACGTCAACAAGGATGATTATAAACGTGCTCATTCCAAATAAATAGCAGTCTTTCCTTTATCATATTTACTCATAATTAGAAGATTGAATGTCAAAACGTATGACAATGAGATTGTGTTCTATATACCTGGAGTTCATCGTTTTACACAATGCATCAGCGTCATATATCGTAATGTCTTGGTTACACACTGTTCCCCAGACGCCTTCAGCATATATCTCTACACGCCCGTTGTTTACATCCGTACCATTCACGAGTCTCATATCGGTTATGTTCAATGGTAAGCCTGTTTTAAAGTTTATATGCTCATGTGATAAAAAATTTATAACAATCCAAATAAACGTTTTATGACTGGATAAAGACCATATTCAGGGGTGTATATGATAATCAAGAAACTATGTTTCAAAATTATGGTGGTACATTTTGCCATTCTTTTTTGTTCGAGCATCTGATCTGACCCTCTATTTATGAAATGTATGTACTGGATCTGTATGATTCCTGAATTAAAAAAAAAATGAGTAAACCTATCATATTTTTTTATTCATAGTTTACGTCGATTTGCGCTGTGTGTAACTGAGAGGTCTCTGTGATCGAGAGGTTATGGTGTCCGACTGGTACTCACTAGGCTCTCATCACCGTTGCTTCGAATCCCACCCTAATTACACATGCAAAAAATAATTCCAACTAGCTTACCCAATATCGAATATATGCATATATTTCCATAAAGAATGATTGCAAAGGATTAGTTACCATTACAAATGACTGCTACATCTTGTGAATGAGTACAGGTGTTGTTCACAAAATATATACATTCGTTTATGTGTGATTCTTTACCATTGCATTCCAAGTCGGACAAATAGATTGGACCTGTACCGTCATTATAGTACGGATGCATGGATCTATCTCGATAAAAGCTAGAATACAATCATTCAATCATACAAATTAGCTACCAAGCATACAATGTAACAAAGTAACACATTTACATCAAAATATTCGAATTTATGAAGACAAAACACATTGTCGGTTTCTTTTTGATAATATTCTTTAACCAACCTAGTTTAAAAGTTAAAGTATTGTATTATGTTTTGTCTGACCAAAGCCTTCCGAATGCTTCTATATATTGTAACCCTAAAATATAGATTTTGATATTCACAATATAAATTCGGCGTTCGGCTGGAAAATAATTCAACTTTTGCTGTATAGCCAAACAAAACGTTTTTATCAAAATGTATCTGCAACAGTATATCATTTGCCATCCTTGGTTTTCCTTATGTATTAAGCGACTTCTTATGCTCTCGTCACTTACGGCACTCCAAAAATGATGTTACAAATGGCGTTAACTTCTTCCCGTCCAAACGAAGAAGCACAAGCTGTTCCCCATGTACCATTTACACAGACTTCTACCCTCCCGTCAAACAATCCTACACCATCAATAAGTCTGATATCCGTTATATCCAACGGATAACCTGCAAGTGTAAGATGAATATAAGAAAGCGTGCTCAATTTCTTGCGGTAAGTTGGACCTCGATAATTTTACATTGAGGAATCATTTAGGACCACACAGTAACTATGCCTCGATCGTGAGGTTAAGTTCGTATAATCAGTTTAAACTTGAAATAGATGTATAATGTCGTTGAAAACCTAATTACCAAAGAGAGAATGAGATACTTATGATATTTAGAATTTAATTGACAAATACATTGTACACAAACACCATCATACCATACGGTAAACAGTATTCTTCTCGTAACCATGAGCCATTTTTCAAGCATTCAACTGTGTACATCTCTGGTACATAACCTTTATCGCATTGTATGGTAAAAATTGAGTCATTGGCGGAAATGATTTCTCCATAATCTTCATCTATATTTCCGCAATCTGTACGAGAAAATACAAATACACAGTTATGCTTAAAAGGTGATCACGCGGAATAATAAAGCATTCAAAGCACTCATTCATTTATATTTTGCAACCTTTTTTCCATCGCCCATAAAAATAACACTCAGCCATTACTTTTAATACAGAAATAATAATAATTTGATACTGTAACAGGATACATGTAATCATGTCCTGATGGTTGATATATGATTAATCTCTGAATGACTTTTTAAGTCCTAGGGAATCTGTTCTAGGATGTTTAATTTATACTTACGTGTGCAGATCAATAAAAGTTGGTTCGATGTACCACAGTCGGGCCTGTATATGCCAGGTTGGTAATATCTAGAGCAGTCATTTATGCTGCTATACACCTGACCACATTCTAAACTTCCAATAAGAATTGGCAATGTTCCTTTCGAGGAATAATACTTAGTGACACTGCAAACAATTTGACAAATGGATGTTTTATTAATACGCTTACGCGCATGTTTATAAATCATAAAGTCTCGAAACATTATGATGAAAACTAACAAGCAGTTTATTAATATTGTATCACTCATGAATATTTACTTAGTTCTAAACTTATTAGTGCGAAAATATATAAAGAACTACATACTTGAAATGTTGGAGCCAGTAGTACATTAACCCTTTTTGCGTTTGATGCTATCAAAATTTGCCATAATTTCAATTTAATATTCTAATCAAACTATTGTTGTTAATTGTTGTGCTTTTTACATACTTTAAACCGAGCATGTGACAAAGTGTGTCAGCATCCTTGTTGTCAATATTTTTGTGGCATACCGTCCCCCAAACATCACCGTGTCTGAGTTCAAGCCTCCCCGCATATTGTGAATCCCAATCGACTAAACGAATGCCAGTTATGTTAAGAGGGTATTCTAAAGTTGAAACAGATTGGATTGTAAAATTTAAAAAAACAAAAACTTATAGTAGTATATGCTTGACTAAATTGCAAAGCTACCACTTATATATCATCAGTTTGGGGATTCATTTCGATCCCTTTCTTTCACAGATAACCAAATAAAGATAGAAATGAAACACATATAATCAATCAAATACGGTATCCACGAACACTTAATTGCATATCAACGAGTATCATATAACGATAGAAGAGTAATAATACTGACACATATAAGTTGTAATTTTGCAATTTTCCCAGAATATAAGATGCTACGTAGATAGATTTCATCAAAACTGATCACGATATTGAACATCAACTTAATTTGTCTTTTTATGAACACACACAATAGAATGACATACATCAGCTTGTTATAGTACGTGGTAATACCAACTCAGATGAAACGAACATTAAGTCTTCAGTTCTTGAAAAAAAATGTAAATATTCCCTATGAAAGTTCGTTACTCCTACCTGTAAATTTCATAACATGACATTGCTATTCCATGTCAACATGGTACGTCAGTTATATTTGATCATGGTTATAGAAATATGCAAAGCGTCGTAGTCCGGTTATGTAAAAACATGGTATTTAAAACCTAAATAAATGCATAACACATGAGATGTCTATACATGTACCTGCAACATTGATCACTGATGAATGTTTTATTTACTGACCTTCGCATTGTATTACAGCAAATTTTTGACAATCTTCTTTCCTATTGTATACGCACTCATTGATGTGGGCATACTTTTGTTTGCAGTCTAAGTCTGTTAGATGACTGTTTATACTCTCTCTCGAATAATAACCCCACTTAAGGAATTTGTAAAACCTGGGGAATATAGTATTCTGATTATTATTGCTTTCTAAGAAGAATACAATGGTTCCAGAGATCATAAAATAGCAAAAGTTATACAGATGCTTCTTCACTGCATTTCCAATTATCTCCTTTCACAGCTATTGAACCGTAAATTCTTATTTACCCCATTATCTGATAAGATTCCACCCTATAAGATCCGACTTTAAAACATTTTGCTTTGATGGTTAGTCTTTATTATGAATTTCTCAAAACGACAAGCTCTTGTGTAAGTTGATGCGTGGCTATAACTTAGGACGAGTCAAGTTTGCAGGTGAAAGTTATTTAGCCACGTGTAAGTTGTTCATGGAATGTCTTTTTTGTATAGTGTCATATTGTGTTTTTGTTTTGTTTAAAAGTTATATTACCATTTTTATTTTGTATGAGCCGTGTTGGTATATGTGTGAATATTGTAGTCTCTGTGAAGATCTATTTAATATACTGCTTGTGGAATTAACGTATTTTAAAGTATGGAAAGCCACAGTACACCCCCGAAGTAGTACTATGATTTGCTATATAAATCCATATTTGTTCTTCTACCTCGGAATTTTGCCAATTTCCGAAGTAGAAGAACTGTTCAATGTCGGAGTTCATATTATCGTACATCGGGATAGATCATACTACTACTTCGGATTTTTATTTTCCGAAGTAGAAGTATACATACTTCTACCTCGGCTTTCTTACTACAACATCGGATTTTTATTTTCCGAGGTAGAAGTATACATACTTCTACCTCGGCTTTTCGATTTTCCGACGAAGAAGAACAACGTTCGGCGAAGTAAGAATTTAAGTTCGGAGTTCATACATTATTATACTACTTCGGCATTTAAATTCCGACGAAGAACGATGTTTCCGAACTATACATCGGTATATAGTCCGCATTTTATGCCGACGAAGCATAACTCCGAGGTATCGAGAACCACGTTACTTCGGGAGATTTGCTATACCGGAGTATCGTGAGTTACGTTATTTCGGGGGATTTAACGATATTTCGGCTGCGAGCTTCCAGTGACCGAGATTGTTTATAAACTTGGTCTCTATCGGAACGGTTCGGAAGGTGAGTTGATTGATCATTGACTGCAGTTCTACATCTAACATTTATTTCATTAACGAAATAGACCCCAGGATCTAGGTATGTAATTGCTACACTTGACAGGATCTCTAGAGGTAGAATTTATCAATGATTACATGCCTATCAAATATTTTTCATGAACAAGGCCTGGCTACAACAATCATTTGTCAATGAATGATAATAGCTGTAATCTTAATGTGCTAGTGCTACATGCTCAGTCCTGGAACTTGAAGCCTGGGATCAGAACAGTCTGATATTAAGTCATATATGAATCAGGCATGTGTTTCCAAAGAAACGTATTTCTTTGTTTCATTATTAATTTTGCAGGTCCGTTATGGTTTGATGTTGGCCGTCACTAAACACTTAGGTGTACTGTACTGTTAGCACTGTGGGACTAAAGCCCATTCAGGTAAGTTTTTTGACTGTCTTATTGTTTTATTTTTCAAATGGAAAAACTGTTTGAACAACGATGCATTAAAAGTTGTCTAGTTCATTTTCCTCATTTCAGTATACCAAACCATGGATACCCAAGCCTACGTTTGTTAACAGGATATTCAAACATATAAATTGTTATCTGATTTCAAGTTGGTTTATATATTAATATAATAAAGATGTTTGTTTAATGTAGCTTTTAAAGTACATCACAACTAATAATAATTAAGACTCTCGAGGGCAATTAATTATGACAAAGATACAAATAAATCTGTTTCAGGCAGTCCATATCAATTAAAACTAGATGTCCAAATAATTGAAATTAAATTTTTGTGTGTCAGGATTAGCTGTATACAGTTTTAATAATGTTATTAAATGTCTATTTTTATGATATTTGATTCAGATGATGAATGCAGGTGTTATATAAAAAGACCACAACTGCAACAACTTCAAAGAACTCAACTGTAACTTCTTCAGATGTGTTGAAAGCGAAATCATAAGATATGTTAAAAGTTACATTATTTAGTCATTGATTCAAAGCCTGGCTTATTTAGTAGTATTTTGTAATGATACTCCAAAATTAGGGACATCAAATTGACCAGTTTTATTTCAGAGATCAAATTATTTATCAGGACATATGAATGGTAATCTTCACCAGTGCATTTGTAGAGATTTAATGATTC
The DNA here is from genome assembly GCA_964023205.1 of Lutraria lutraria. Lineage (NCBI taxonomy): Eukaryota > Metazoa > Mollusca > Bivalvia > Venerida > Mactridae > Lutraria > Lutraria lutraria. The sequence goes on from OZ026841.1 coordinate 14,814,634, forward strand.
TTACTCTAACACATTTGTATTTATAGCACATGTTCTACTTTAAATTGATTTTGTCTAAGAACAAGATTTACTCTCGAAGAATTTTATCAATTCAGCGCGTTGATTTTAAATATGTAATTATGCGTATAATAAAAATTCTAGTTTTACAATTTTGTGTATGCTAGACTGATTATGAATTTTTCTCACTTTGAACTTTCATTTCTTTTTTTTCAGGAGTTCACCCCTGGTGACACAGTAACTAATTATAAAGTCACTTTTGGATGTGATATTGTGGATACACAAGAATTAGAAGGATATTTAAATTACTTAATTATAAAAACATTCTGAAGAACTTATAAATGGCATAAAAGTCGCAAGTGACTGATTCAAAATTAGGACTGGCATCTTTGATTGCTATATTTCAAATGTCAAAAGCTTAAGGCAAATTAATATACATGTTGTATATTACATAAACCATTGTTTTATGATTGGCACCTATTTGTAGGGATATGCACTGATTCAAATGTTTAGTTTAAGGAAATGGTAATAGTGAATTTATCTGTTGTCATTAGCAGTATTATGTTCAGCAAGCAATAATGTAACTAATAAGTTCTCAATAATGGACAACAATAGGCACACAAATCTGCTAGTCTGTGGTGTTTAAAACTGTATAATGTCAACATAGCTGTAGTTCAATTGAAGTATAGAGCGGTATGCTTTGAAAATAAGCTGTTGGTATGAAATTTTGTCTTAATAGAAATGAAATAATTGTAAAACTGAATACTAATAAATAGAAAATGAAGAGCTAATAACATCCTTACATTATAATTTATTCATGTATTGTGCTATTTTATTAAATTGTTAAAGCTGTCTTATTTTACTGTTGATGCATTATTATCTTCGGTGAGATTTGATCATTTTCATAAGTTGTACAGTAATCTTCCTTATACTGTTGTTGAATGTATTTGTATTAAAACTTATAATAAAACGAAACATCTTGTCGTGAAATGAACTGAAATATTTTATACAGTATGAAGCTAAAACAACATTCAACGACCTTGCGATTATTCAGCTTTAACAGTTTGATAAAATTGCACTATACTTTGACTTTGTTAAAAAATACCAGCCATTAAATGCACTATGAACTGTCTTGTAATTAGTCTGTGAACCATCATGTTTTCGTGATACATGTTTATTTCACTTCTGTGAACATTTTGGTCTAAAAGGGTCATGACTGCCTTGCATTAAAGTAGGTAGTTGCTTACAGAGGATGGGAGTCTAGTACTGGTTCTTCCCAGTAACTATAGCTAAGTGAACTGTCCCCTCATATGACCCTGACTGTTGAAAAGGGGTGTGAAACTCATATAAACAAACAAACATTATATTTGGTTCAGAATAATCTGACTTGTTTATATAATGCCAGTGAAAACCTCGGTGAAGAGTTAATCAATAGTGGTAACTGGTTACTATTACTAAGATACATGCAAGATAATAAGTTGCAAACAAAATCTTAACAAAGGTGTGATGTTGCCAAAGCCATGATGAGTGGGATAGCTCAACATACTTCGGGCACTTGTTCTATAAATCAGTGACAAAGAACTATTTGAAAACTTAAATGTGTAATTGTCAAAAGACAATAAGTAGCACAATATGAGGTTAGTAAAATGTTACATCTGTAAGAACAATATAAAGAGTCTAGGCATCATTAAATGTTTCAATTTCTCCAAGCTCAGGAAGTCCCTGTTGAATGTTAATTATCTTCTAGAAGGCTTCAAAAGTCATGATCTAATTTAAGAAAACTGTTTGTACACTGTTGGACACATTGCTGTGTTATAGCATCTGGTACCACTTGAGCGAACTTCTGGAACCCTAAAAATAAAAGAAAGTAGTTATGACATTCCTTATCCAAAGTTTAAGCTCAATTGGAACAGCAGTGACTAACAATGAGATTGTTTCATACGCATGTTTTTGAAGCTAGAGTATCATAACACCTAACCAAGAAAGGAGAACTAATGAAACTACTTCAGGTTGACTACTTCCAACATAACCATATAAGTAATATCTGGTGTCTCCATCATTATTATGATCCAGTGTAATCAAATAGCATGTGCACAAAAACCACAGACATTTTCAGTTATTTAATGCTTAAACAAACATACATAAGCCTGATAGTTGGAACACTGACAGATTCATTACAACTTCCTGTTTGCTTCAGAAAAAAATGTTTGTCTGTTGTGTGTATTGGTGGAGGGTTCACTTTCCTGGCTGCTTTTGAGATAATACTTCATCATTTAAAATGAATCTGTTTTCCCAAGAAAAAAATGTATGTACCATATTATTATGTCGCATGTATGAAGTATACCTTAGTTGTTTGGTCTCATCCAGTCCCATCAATTTCTTTATCTGGATCACTGTTCTCATCCGACTGTCATTGAATAAATGGCATGTAAGAGGATATGTAGGTACATCCTGAAAAGTAAAGAGTAAGATAGCAAATTAAAAATATTCTATACTATATAAGACTAGATACAAAAACACCACTGATGAGATAAAGCTGTTTTGAAATAGGAAGTCTTGCATTTTTTTCTTTGAAATTACTATCTTGTATATTTGTATAATTTACAAAGGCAGTATTTTCAAGGTGATATTCAGTAATTGATCAAAAATTCATCCTGAGCTTGTTTTCTGACTGACATCATAAGAAATAGGGGCCAATGACCTAAGCTTATTATTTACAGTCTGTAGACAAAGCTTAAGCAGAACAAATAACTAAAAACTGTTAAACAAAATGGTATAGACTCTAGAATTTCAATAGATAAAAAAACAAGAGGGCCAAGATGACCCTATATCGCTCACATGAAAATCATTGTTCACTCATTAAAATATTGTTTTGAACCTGTGACATAGTTTTTTACCACAGATGACCCATGTTAGAACGTGTCCTACATATGAATAAGACAAACATTCTGACACGGTTTGGTGAAGATCCAATCAAAACCATGAAAACTACAGCACAGACAAGGTTTTCTTAAGATTTGACCTCGTGACGTTGATTTTGACACCAGATAACCCATGTTCTAATTTGTCATACATATCATTACGACAAGCATTCTGACAAGGCTTGGTGAAGATACAATCAAAATTTGACATTTACAGTGTTAATAAGTTTTTCCTAAGATTTCACCTGGTGACCTAGTTATTGCCCCAAGATGACCCATATTTGTTTTGACCGTTACATCATTAAAACAAACAATTTGACAAAGTTTGGTGAAGATCCAATAATAACCTCGTTCGCGGGGGGTATAACAAAACTTTGAAAAATACTGCAGACTAACTTAAAGGTAAAAGCAGGGCCTGTTTTATTCTTGTATCTATGTCTCAATGACTCAAGCCTGTTTCAGTTTATCTAATTAAGCTAACATAAAGTGAGTATGCTGCTGTAACTGCATGAATGTATTTACAATCAGTAGTGCAAAGTTCTGCAATTAATATTAATAATGATTAATCAAACTTTGATATTTATATCAAGTAACTAATAAAAATAACTTGATTAGACATGGATTTCCTATACCTGAAATAGCATTCACTACCTAAGGCCGTCCTCTGAAATCAAACTACCAAGCAATGTTCTTCAGCTATGATCTTCTCTTAGTCTTTTTGCAAATCCTGAACAAACGAAAACATTGTCTTCATCACTATAGTTCAAATCAACACAGTCCAATACTTGTCAAATTTCCCTCTGCCTGTAAGTATGTATTTTTTTACAATAACTTTTTTTTCAACTTATATGCAAGTCAGCATGTATAAAAATGAAATTAAAGAAGAATTCAAGCCCTTTTTCTGACTTTTACCCTCAAATTCATCATTACATTTAAATTTATGCAGAGAATGTCCAATTACACATCTTAAGACCCACCTCGGTAGTTGAGTGGTTAAAGTCGCTTCAAATCACTGTAACCTCTCAGTGATAGTGGGTCGTGGGTTCGAGCCCGGCTACCGACCATAACTCTTTATGTGAGAAAGTAGGCAGTTGCTTACGGAGGATGGAAGTCTAGTATTAGTTCTTCCCAGGAACGATGCATATGTGAACTGTCTGCCTCACATGGCTGATTGTTGAAAAGGGGCATACAACCCGGTAAAAACACACACACCTTTTACTGTACCAAAAAATAAGACTTACAGATGATTTCATAAAGTTAACTTAACTATGTTTCATAAAGTGACAGCAGACACTAACCTTTCTCATTTAACACTGCTTCAAAAAAGTATTGCCCAACCACTCCTGGTCTTCCGTTTGTCACTGCAGCTTTTAGCCAAATCACTTCCTACTGAATCTATGTAAAAGCAGAAGGTCATAACAATCTGAATGATACAGATTAATTAGGGAAAATAACTGCAAATCTTTCATATCACATTTATGCCTAACCCTAAAACAATCATGTCCACACGGCAAATCAAGTCCATTTTTTTTTCAAGTCAATGAAGTAAACAGCAGTAATATAATGGTTGACAAGAGCTTTTTGTTAGTGATATATTACATCATATTTAAAGGAGTTTCATTGATAATGTAAGCCACGCCATACAATTGTTGATTACACATACATGATAAGATTTCAGAGTTAACAAGTAAAAAATAAATACTATAACATGTATAAATTGTGCGACTAATTGACAACTTATTTATTTGAATCACAGATGCTTCATCATGCATGTTCAGAGGTATTTAAATACTTGATAGGTTAATCTATGCATTAGCCAAATGTACATTATATTACCTCAATATTAAATTATTTCCTGTAATTTTCCATCTCACTTTCCTCTATCTACATTGAGGGGGCAATTAAATGGCTTCAGGTTCAGGTTCTCAGCAGTCTGCAAGCATCTGACCACTTTTCAATCTGTAACTTTAAATTACACAATGTGTAATCACAAACCTGAAATAAATGCATTTTAAATTCCATATAAATATATATGTATCTCATTAAAAACGATCAATAATACAAGTCCATCTTATGACTATAGGTCAGAGGGAGTTAACACTTCGATGACTGACCAGAAATGAAGTTCAATCCTACAATAAACCACACTATTTTACTATTTACATTCCTATCTGATGACGTCATATCACAATGACATCATCAAGTTATATGTGTAAGATTTTACGAACTAAAGAGTTCTAGTGGTTCATGTCCGACATTTGTAAGAATTGAATAAAACAATTGTAATTGGAAATAAAACTAAAGAGTTCTAGTGGTTCATGTCCGACATTTGTAAGAATTGAATAAAACAATTGTAATTGGAAATAAAAGGACTAAACTTTCATTTCCTGTCGTTTATCGAAGTGTAAACTCCCTCAGACCTCATAACACACATTTCACATAAAGCCCTTCGGTCTATATTCAATGTGTTATGAAGTTTGATGGACTTTACTGAAAAAACGAGACCTGCATGATTTTTCTGGCTCCTAAATCACTTTATCAAAGTTTATGTCATGCCTCATGGAACCAACAGCTGACCAATTTACACCTGACATAGTGACACTTTATGTATACTGGCCAACGCCACAACACAAGTTTTATGAAAGAACTGAAACCCTACACGTGCTAAAGAAACTGTAAATCTATGAAAACAGTTCTGAATAATTCATGATTCAGCTCCTATGCCATGGCCATAAATGTATTTGTTAATTTGGTCAGTTCAGTTGTATTTGACGCCGTTAGTGTGCGACTTAAGAACCCTGCAGCTCGACAAAAAATCCCTTAAAACTCATCTGCAGTCTCTATGCACTACTAAAGGCAAAAACACAATACGTACCTTAAAAAGAAGAAAATGAAATGCCATCATGGCCTTGTAAGTTTCCAACCACTTGAGTGACAGTGATCAGACGGTGCTTGCAAGCTATTCCCGTGAAAATCATCCCCGTAGTATCGTGGAATCTCCCGAAGTAACGCTGACTACGATACCTCGGAATAAATTAAAAGCCGAAGTATCGAGCAATACCCCGAAGTAGTACTATCAAACAGGGGGGGGGGGGTCGATTTAAATCACTGGAGTAGTATGACTAATGTGTACTTATAACTAGGCATTTCTTGTACGTCGGAAAGTAAAACACCGAAGTTGTTTGTAAGAAAGCCGAGGTAGTAGTATGTATACTTATACATCGGAAAATAAAACTCCGAAGTTGTAGTAAGAAAGCCGAGGTAGTAGTATGTATACTTCTACATCGGAAAATAAAACTCCGAAGTTGTAGTTTGATCTATCCCGATGTACGATAATATGAACTCCGACATTGAACGGTTCTTCTACTTCGGAAATTGGCATAATTCCGAGGTAGTAGAACAGATATGGGTTTATATAGCAAATCATAGTACTACTTCGGGGGTGTACTGTGGCTTTCCATATTAAAGACTTATTTCTTACACCACAGGTTGTTGATACCGGTCGATAATAATGCAGTACGTTGTTATGGTGCCTCGACATGTGATTCAGGTGATCGATAATACGAGGAGGAAGCCAAACCTGTTAAAAGACTCGCATTCGACTGCAAAGACAGCTAAATACTAAAATGATATATGCTTATCTTTACGTACGACAATCCAAACATATTGCATATAGTATGTCCTTCATTAGTTCCTATTTGTTTTGAGTCAGTTAAACATATAGCTCCCCACATGTCGTCCACACGAAACTCGACTATACCATCAAACAATCCTATACCACTAGTAAGTTGAACATCTGTGATGTTTAATCCTTAAAATTAACAAAAGGATTCAGATAAAAATATGTCTCATATTAACATAATTTTATCACAGTTGTATTAATCATAGTTAAATGATTATTAAACAATTAACGGAAAGACTCTCAAGTAAGAAATATCCAATATCAAAACCGAATAAGAAATAAACATAAGAAAGCTGAATGATTAATTAAAATGATATAAATGGGCACCAAAAAGCAAACAGCAGAACAAACAGGAGTGACCCCCGGTCAAAGATTTAAGAAATGAAATAATAAGGACAAAACTTCGGTGAAGGTAATTTTTCGTACACAAAATAAATATATTTACTATCACACATAATTATGGGCAATGTCCAGCGATTGCTGTCCTCACAGGTGCTGTTTATAATCTTTTTGGAGTATTTACATTCCACTGTTACTTCATTACCATCATCAGAAAAGTATACAATGTCACCATTATAAAATTTTAATCGCCCACATCCTACAATAAATGTATACATTAATATGCAATGTGTTAAAATGGCATGCACTATGTTCGCAACATATAAAGTGGAGTGCAATTGAAGTATATGGAGTATATCGTCGTCTTTATTCAGTAAAGATATTTAAATGTGTCATAATCAGAAATTGAACTGGTCACTGAACTGGTTATTGAACAAGAATGAGGCATAAAGACTTCACAGAACATTATCACATTACAAATGATAGCCAGAATGAAGTCAAAATCATTCACATTTTGTGTAACATTTATAGCATGCCATAATGTTATTCAGTTAGTAATTTGCTATTAAACAATAATCTTTTTCAGTTCTCACACCGGGGACGTAAGAAAGAACACAGATCCTGGAATCTGAATAAGACACATGTTTCTCTGTGCCAAACATACTAGAGCAGATAGGCAACACTGATGCGCTGGGTATACCTACTGACCAACATATAACTGCTGCAAACTTTTTTTAAAAAGTAATCATGTAAGAACAAACGTGCAATTGTCTCGATGCATAATCATAACACATACTGTGAATGATTATTGAAACGCAAGAAATTCGCAGAACAAATAGAGGAATAACCACATTCAATATGCTAACAAATTCTTTTTCTTGTTTATGTTTATGTTACCAATCCTGGACTCGTGTAAGTTTAGTAGTTTAGAAAAGGTAAGAATGTTTGAAAGAGTTTATGATTCAAGGACACTCATTTTTATGAAATTTTATGATAACATAAATACAACGCAAATATTCAAAATTCCCAAAATATTACAGTATGGAATTGTGAATACGATATGTCAACTTACTATCACACACGATAACGGGCAATGTCCAATGATTGTTGTCCTCACATGTACTGTTTATAGTCACTTTCGAATATTTACATTCTACTGTCACTTCATAACCATCATCAGAAGAATACACAATGTCACCATTTTTTATTTCTAATTTACCACATCCTACAATACAATGTCTTGTTCAATATTTCACGTGAAAAAAAAATGTCCTATGTGAAGTTCACAGAATGCGATCATGATGATTCAGTTCAAACATATCGTTTATGTATGCATTGACAAGTTTTTTCCAAAACAATAATAACATGTGTCATGAGTCAGGAAGCAAAGACACTGAGTTGGACAGTAAACAAAACTGAAGCGTGAAGACGCACTTTGGAGAAGATGAGATGCCCCAAAATATTACAGAATGGATTTATGGATACAATTGATCCACTTACTATCACATATAATCATGGGCAAGGTCCATGTTCCATTAGCACCACTTGTACTGTCAATCTTCAGTTTCGAGTATTTACATTCCACTCTTATCACAGCACCATTAGTTGATACAGATTTTATGGCACCATCATAAATGGTCAATTTACCACATTCTGCAACGTTTATTATATTTGACAATTTATTTTCAAGACATGAATATAATGCGCTGCGTAAAAATATTGATGTAAGTGTAAAAGCCAGTATAAACGGTAATTCACAAAGACAGCGACGTCATAGGGATATTTGCACAAATTTAAAGACAACACATACCTATATAATTATATATACTAAACAGTTTAAAATTTACGGTACCAGTTGGATATAACATAATTATATGTATGCCTATGAATGTAGTTACAAGTATTCATACCAATACATCAATGTATAGATATTCTATCGGCAATATTCAACACAATATAACCTCTACAATGTGGCACAAACCCGTATATAAACACCTGTGCATATAACTGATACGTCTTGAGAATGTTTACATAAGAAGGCAGATTCAAAACTGCATTGTCCAATATCAGGTTCCTGTCCTGTACATGCCAGCCTAGATGCAATAACTGGTCCAGTACCGGGACCATACCATGCTTTAGGGAAAAACCAAGATGCTCTGAAATAGATATATTAATATATTTTCCGTGAAACTGTATGGCAAACTTTATTAATTTAGCGGCGGTCCCATCCTGCCGTTCTTGCAAGTGCGTGCTGTCTACTTGCAAAAACGTGAGATGAAATTGGCGATTCGTACGTGGTGAGTACCGTCTCCGTATGAATTTTGAAGCTCGCAAACAGTAGCACTTTTGGTGCATGAGGAACTTTCGCTGCGTTCGGCTACGGATTTACCCCATTAAAGGTTCGGTCACAACCCAGCGTGCGTGTTTTTAGTCCGTACGTGCTTTTGGGGAGGCCACAACCGCAACAGTCGCAATAGCAAGGAGGGAGGGAGTGCGTCAACGCACGTCACACGCACGGTTGCGCAAAGTGTAAGTACATGGCCTGCACAACAACAATAGAAATTGTTATTTGCAAGTTTTCTGGCAAATCTTATTACCAAAGACTTAACACTAATATATGAATTCAATTACGAGAAAGTGAAATTGATCACCAGCAGCTGCTTATTCAACTCACGCATGCGTATTTTTTTCACTTTGTACTTCATTATACTATTTGATTTCTTATTTCATTTATCTGGTCAGTTGTATGTGAGCAACCACATTTTATCCAAGAACACAGAATACCAAGGAACTATTGTTGTGGCTACAATATTCTAACGCATGTTTCTCAGTAACAACGGTTTGAAGCTGATTTATTATCGGCCAAAAGATTTCAGATGCTTTCGATGTTTTTTTCTTTTAAGTTCATTTTAATGAAACAGTCTGTTTGTTCATGTATCCCTTGTACACTTTAAACCGCGATATACACTTTACCGCGAATGGTCCGCACATCGGTTAGAGATTAGTACTGTCGTAAGAATTTCCGCGTAATTTCGTATCTCATATTTGATTGGCCGATTCAAAAATCAACATGGCCGTCAGTGTGTCGAGGAATACAAGCAGGTGACGTATGTTTTTTTTTTGTTTTTTTTTTAGTATTGCTCTGTTGTTTATTTTTGACACGAAGAAGAATTGTTTATGTGATTTAAATGGTTTTACGATTGCTTACTAATACTGTCATGAATTTACGCTCAGTAAAGAGTTAGACTCGCGGTCTTTCGTATGACCTGTATACCTTTGTAAACAAAAAATACTGAAACTTTCTTTCTTAGTCTGCAAAGTTTAAGTTCTTCAAAAAGACCCAAGAGTCTGGCAGAATTTATGTCATATGTTCCCTTTTGGCTCTGTCTTTCATAATGTTTGTTTTCAAGCGTTTCTTTATCTTTAGTTGGGTCTACGTAGATTCATTACTTTCAACCAATCCTAAGAATAAGTATATATGTATTCAAACCCATCAGCTATTTCTCTTACTAGATTAAAATTGCTTTAATTACTAATACTAGTTATTAACACACTGCGTGTTAACAAGGAACTGTATAGGTGTACAATACTTACTTCAAACCAATCATGCGACATATAACTTCAGTATCTTTAATATCAAATCTATCATCGCACACTGTTCCCCACACACCGTTAACATTTAATTCAACACGACCATCGTTCGGTCCAGATCCATCTGAGAGACGTATATCGGATATATTTACAGATGCCACTGTTGAAATAAAATTATAGCAAAAAGGTTGCTTATTGTTAGCTGAATTAACAAATATTGACCATGGACGCTTTTTATGTAAGGAATTGTTTTAATAGGTTTAATTTTACCTATAGAATAACCTACATTATCTTAAATCTGTCAAAGACATAGCTATGATTCACTAGGACGTTAATTTTATGGTGATAAAAAACACACCACACCCTTCGTTACAACGCGTATAAATAACTAATCCATGAATGTTCTAATGTAATGTTAATTTTATGTCTGGCAGTTAAATCCAAACCTAGACAATAGTATTTTTCATGAAGCCATTAAATATCATTGATCATAACACATATTATAAACATGCAGATTAATCACAGTAACGGTGAACTATTGACTATTACTTATTATTGGGCATATATTCATCAGGTAGAAATATGCCATTCGAAGAAAATCAGACTAAACATGTGAGGTAGTAACCAGGTGTAGATATTCTATAAACATTGTATAAACAATACAACCATTTAAGTGGTGTGGTAAGAATTATCATGCAAAACACCTGTGCAAATGACAGACACGTCCTGGGAATGTTCACATAAGGATGCAGATTCAAACCGACATTGTCCAATATCAGATTCATGTCCTGTACATGCTAGTCTAGATACAAACACTGGTCCAGTGCCTGGGCCATACCATGCTTTAGGAAAGTACCACAGAGCTCTGAAATAGATACATCAATATATATTATCCGTGAAACTGTAATGCAACTTACATAATGATTAACATTCTCGAAGTATCGTCAATTAAATTTCATATTGGTGTATAAATTTCAGGTCCTATTGCGAGCATCGTTATCTCGATATCTGGTGCACAAAGGCAGGTCCCTTGACTTAGTTAAGTAGCAATGATAATTATTGCACTGATAATCTTGAGGAGTTTCATGTTTTTCATCCTTTTCCGCAACTGGTCCTTAAAAGTATTCAATGATAGAATTCAACTTTTACCGGATACTAGATTTTTCAATTGTCTGACAATGGAATAGGAATCGTTATTTGAAATGTTTCTGGCAAGTTTTGTTATCATTGACCTATGCTTTAAACTTCAATGACGAGAAAATAAATCGTTAGAATTAAGCTAGTGTAAAAATAACCTGCAAATATAACTCACGCGTATCTTTTGTGTTTAGTTTTTACTTTATTATTCTATTTGATTAGTTTTTTTTTGTCTGTGTGACATTTTATGCCAGCACACAGATGACCAATCAACTGGTCTTCTGGCTATAAAATGTTGTAACATATTGCCCAGTGTTCACTGACCGAAGATGATTTATGATCGCGCAAAAGATTTCATTATTTTGTAATCTTTTAGAGTCGGCTTAATATAATTATGGAAACAATCTGTTTGTTCATAGACGTAAGCAAACAAATATTTGAATGTCTAGTACAAAATGTATGATCCCTTCAAGGTTCTTTGTTCCTAAGTTCGTAAATCTCAGATACTCCCAAAAGACCCAAGTGCCTTGCATAAATTTTGTCATGTGTTCCCCTTTTTACACTGTCCTTCTTAATGTTTGTTTGAAGATATTCCTCTAACTTTAGCTTTAGCTTTGTGTACATGTGTATTCAAAGCCATCAACTAATTTGTCCTACTTTAATTAATGCGCTTAAATCATTTACACATTTATATTTTAACACTGTAACTTTATATGCTCATTTTCTGTAATGTATTTCCTATGTATCATGTTTTTTAGAACTGGTTAAAATATGAATAATAATAAATAATAATAAATAAATAACTCTGCATGTTAATTAACGAGTGACTGGAAACACAATACTTACGTCAAGCCTAACATGCGACATATAACTTCAGCATCTTTGATATCAAATCTATCATCGCACACTGTTCCCCACACACCGTTAACATTTAATTCAACACGACCATCATACAATCCATGTCCATCTGAGAGACGTATATCGGATATAATTATAGATGACACTGCTGTAATAGAACCATGGCAAAAATGGCTGCTGATTGTTCACAATATTAACCAAATCTGAGCATGGATGCTTTCGAAAATTATGATATAAATAATCTTACTTGAAAATTAACAACATCAATTAACTTAACTTTGCTAGAAACAGCATGTATAAACAATAAATCAAGGAATGCTTAAATGTAATATTTGCCTGTCAGTGTAACAACAATTAGAGTTTTTTAATATTTTCTGCTTTCAAAAGATCAATTTTAATCTTACTTGGATATTGCAAATAATACTTTTTATGTATGTTTTTCTATTTTCGAAGTACAAAGTACATTCTAGAAGTGGACTTATTCTAAACAGTTACATAGTTAATTAATATTTTCGTTCATTGTATGGTATCTTATTTTGCTTATGCCAACTACCAGCTTCTACCTCTAAATCTATGTGCATACAACCTAAATCTAGTAAAACATTTGAATTCTTTTTAATTGTTCTATATCATATACACCCCATAATTACAACCAAAACACAGGACAGCTGTACCAATATCTTTTCATATAAATCTAGTATTATATTTTATAAAGCCATTAGATATATTCGACTATAAAACATATTTCAAATATCACATGCTTTTTATTGCAGTGTAGTGAGGTATTGACTATTAACTACAATCAGGTACATTAATTCATCAGGTAGAAAGAAAATCAGAATAAACCAATGAAGTTGCATGTTTACCTGTTATAATTAAAACATGATTTTGCTCATATGTTCAAAATATGTACATCGACTGAATGCATGTTTGAAAGTTTTTTCTCCTAACAAATTGTTAATCACTGTTGCTTTGCAAGCTATTTAACAGTTGTTATATATCAACCCATTTTCGTTAAATTCATTCGTTACTAGTATCATTTTACTAGAAAATAAGTTTGCAATTTTGCTTCGGGAATCACTTTTTACAACTTTCAAATTATTGGCAAATCAACAAAATATTTTCCCTTTGGCCATTTACAATATAAGAAGTTAGGAAGAAACACATTTACAAAACTGAAATAGCATTGTGAATGATGGCTATAATTTAAACTTACCTGTTACTAAATTCGCAATCAAAGCGGTAAGAGTTACCACCCTCGTCGAAGCCATTGTTCTTTTAATGTTGATACATTTTGTTCGGCAAAAAAAATGCGTTATATTGTCCGCTGTATTTCTAATGATTAAACTAAAAGTAATACTAATAATAACTAAGAATTAAACTGAAAATAGAGTTTTGAAATATCCTCAATCCAACAAAGGTTAATTCATTTTAGTGTATGTCTTTCAACATAAGTGAGTCCTTTCTTCTTTATAATTTCAGTCATTAAGTTGTACTAAATGAAGTATGGTACTTTAAATTTTGTAATAATAAAATAATTTCATTTTAGGTTTAATATGAAAAACCATAGAACTGCAATAAGCATTCATCAATGACTTAAAATATAAAAAGTATCTTAATTCCTCGCGAACCGCTAAAGTCTGTCTTTTTATGTATGTGGAATCGAACTATGTATCAATTCGTTATCGTATAATCTACAAACTGTTTAAATGTAATCATTCCATCGTAAGATATTAACCAAAAAAGTTTGAAAATACTCGTGCATTATGCATTGTGCACATTTAAGTACACTGTGACCACTACCAATGTTTAAAATTGCTTTGTTTTTAAACTATGTCATGACAAGATAATTTATTTGTGATACTTTGTTACACTAAGACACGTGTGTGAACTTCAAACATACTGTCATAGTTCTACCTACCAGGAGTCACACAAAGAGATGTAAGCTCAAACTAGAAAAAATCACGCTTTTCTTTCCATTAACATTTATATGAATATCTTCGTTTGCTCCAAGTCTTATTTAACAGATGTTGTTCTGTAGCTTAGTGAATATTTTGAATCAATGCAGTTACTTCAGCACCAGAGAACTATATTTAACAATTTCGTTCATTGACACCATGCTGGCGGCTTGTGAATATATTAATTCATTAAGATTTCGGGTTTTAACCCTTGTTGACATTATATAATACTAGGTTAAACATCCCTTTTCACACACGATGGGTAGCAAGATTTCTAATGTAACGAAATGATCTGTGGGCTTGGATATGCCTATAAAACGGACATCTGGTTCGCATTTGTACTTTTATTTGAGTTTTTTATGAACAACTTTTCATGAAAGTCTATTTCCTGAAAATCACAAAGCGACCAATACTGAATTATTTGATTAATATCAATGAGAATCCACGATCAAAAACACGTGTACTTGAATATTTTAGATATCTACTGTATGTTTCAATGGAAACAGAATTGTGCCTATCAGACACATTACCTCTCCATAGATTTTTTAAATTTTACAACTTGTCAGTTTTAAGGCTTCTATTCTAACTATTTTGCCAATTGCTGTTCATGGAGTATTAAACTAACTTTTGATGTACATTATTTTGTGGGCTAACCTCTGATTGATAGACATTTGAGTACACTTGTACTCAATATTTATATTTTGGCAACTAATCAGTGTTACGCTTGTTTTTCGGACACAATTCAAATGTGCATACTAAGCTTCAGTTGCTGAAGATATATGCTAGCCGGTGCGTCTCCAATCATGATACAATACTGGTACATATGTACTCTGAGTTATAAGTAGAACAATACTATTTTTGATTTCCTGATACGTTTGACTTGTCACTAATAAGATATTTACTCTGCGATGCGAGTAATGAAAATGTAACTATTGATGTAATCATCGAGAAATAAATTTAAACAACAATAATCATTCGACATAATTATGGATATCATTGGTGGATCTTGCATTGATTAGTTAAAATAGTATTATTCGCTACATTTATGATTTTTCATTTGGATCAAAATTCCAAATTGCATTGACAATAAACAATAACATAAATTTATAATTCTGCACCATTTTATCATTGTTTTTAGTTGATGAAATCAAATAAGATGTATTAAAACCTCGAACTCGAGATCGCCTTAAAGACAGATCGTAACATTTAGGGAGCTTTATCATAAGGAAATAATAAAAAACATGTCCAAAAATAAGCGGTCTTAATTAGAATGACTTGGTCGCTTAGGAAGGTGGTCACTTAGAGAAGTGGTCACGTAGGTAAGCGGTCACTCAGGGAAGTGATCGTTAAGAGAAGCGGTCTCTTATGGAAGTGGTCACATAAGGAAGTGGTCGTTAAGGGAAGTGGTCGCTTAGGGAAGTTGTCGCTTAGAGAAGTTGGCACTTATGGTAGTGGTCACCTAGCAGAGTGATCGCTTAGAGAAGTGGCCATTAAGGGTAGTGGTCACTTATGGAAGTGGTCGCTAAGAGAAGTGGTCGTATAGCCAAGTTGTTGCTGAGGGAGGTGGTCACTTAGTGAAGTGGTCGCTGAGTGAGGTTTTAATGGTTTGTGCTTGTCCGAATAACGCGGCTTTATTGGATTCATCTAGTTCGCTTGTACTTACTTTATCATTTTGGAACATTTGTAAATAATAATGAAACCATAGATCTTTCTTTATTCTACATAACAATACATTATGCAATGTGTGTCGTATATGATTGTTTTAAAATTATTTATTCCATTCAATATATCGACATCCGCGATTAAAAAACCCTTTGAAGGTGGTTTAAGACGGTATTACGGTATACTTGTGTGAACGATATATATATATATTATTGTTTGTTTGTTGATTGTGTTACGATTACTATTGGGTACACAGAGACAATTGACTACTTCATGAACAATTGTTTATCGGCATAGATAAAACAATTAAGTTACTTCACATACTGACAGAGAAGATGTGAAGAGAGAGATAACAAAATACAATGTACCAGCTAAAACGATAAAAGAATATAAGCACTTATTCATAAAGCAGCTTTTCTGATTTTTTTATTTAGATATTTATGAATTGCACATGATATTGTCAATTCTTATTTTTTTGTTTACCGAAAATAATTGTATACCAACTGTTAGTTTATTGTCAGTACTGATACTGATTACCAAAGTCATCAATAGAACATACAAATAACTTGCATATTTAGCTCCCTATCAAACGGACAGTACGAGTATACGAAATCATTAATAGCAAGAAATATATTACAAATCATAACGGCCCAAATTCATTAGGGCATCACACTTGATAAAGAAGAATGACAAGGAACATGTTAATTCATTTTCTTTTATTATTTTTAAAAACTAAAATAAATTGATTGAACAGAATTTAGACAAAAGAAAATAAAAGACACGAGAAAGGTACTAATGCCAGTTCCCATGACTAAGAACAATGTAACTAATAGCCTAGCCTACATTGAAAGCATGAACAAAAGCAACTTTTATTACTACCTTTTACAAATAAATACACACATGTCTATATTTATAGGAGTTAACTCTGCCAAGTCGGGTACCTATCTTACGAATAAGTTAACGTTCGTACACTCCATGTAAAACCATGTACCAGTCACATACAAACGTACAACAAAAAGAACATAACTCGGTCAAGTACTGTACCTACCATGAGGATCAGTTAATGTACGTAGGCTCCATCCCTATTTCTCTGCCAATTACTGTACCTACCATGAGAATCAGTTAATGTAAGTAGGCTCCATCCTTATTTCTCTGCCAAGTACTGTACCTACCATGAGAATCAGGTAATGTAAGTAGGCTCCATTCTTATTTCTCTGCCAAGTACTGTACCTACCATGAGAATCAGTTAATGTAAGTAGGCTCCATCCTTATTTCTCTGTCAAGTACTGTACCTACCATGAGAATCAGTTAATGTAAGTAGGCTCCACCCTTAGGTTTCTGCCACGCACTGTACCTACCATGAGAATCAGTTGATGTAAGTAGGCTCCATCCATATTTCTCTGTCGAGTACTGTACCTACCATGAGAATCAGTTAATGTAAGTAGGCTCCACCCTTATGTTTCTGCCAAGTACTGTACCTACCATGAGAATCAGTTAATGTAAGTAGGCTCCACCCTTATGTTTCTGCCAAGTACTGTACCTACCATGAGAATCAGTTAATGTAAGTAGGCTCCACCCTTATGTTTCTGCCAAGTACTGTACCTACCATGAGAATCAGTTAATGTAAGTAGGCTCCACCCTTATGTTTCTGCCAAGTACTGTACCTACCATGAGAATCAGTTAATGTAAGTAGGCTCCACCCTTATGTTTCTGCCAAGTACTGTACCTACCATGAGAATCAGTTAATGTAAAAAGGCTCCACCCTTATGTTTCTGCCAAGTACTGTACCTACCATGATAATCAGTTAATGTAAGTAGGCTCCACCCTAATGTTTCTGCCAAGTACTGTACCTACCATGCGTATCGGTTAATGTAAGTAGGCTCCACCCTTATTTTTCTGTCAAGTACTATACCTACCATGAGAATCAGTTAATGTACGTAGACTCCACCATTATTTCTCTGTCAAGTACTGTACCTACCATGAGAATCAGTTGATGCACGTAGGCTCCACCCTATATCAAGATGGAAAATGAAATATGATATGGTACAATTAGTAGGGCTGCTCGTTGGCGATCCACGATCCAACACTTACGATCAGCAAATTGAATGATGAATCTTTTAGTATCAAGTAACTCGTCTAAAACATTGCAGTTCTGAAGTCAGTGAAATTTAAGCAGGCTTTATGTCAAATTTAGGCACAGTTAACAATGTTTTCATGAAATCATAAATCGTGTTTTCAATGATTTAATTATATTACAATAATAATTTATAAACTAAACTAATCAAACTTGGGAACAGGGGTAATGTTTTGAATATCATAAGATCCATGTATGCAGCTGTATTAAATATACTGGGTTATACCTATATGTTTTATTGTTGTCTTGACTAAGCAGAAATTCACTCTTTGGCTCTCTCCATTTTAGTCCTTTAGTCTATTCACAAACTTCCATAACATTTTATTGTCAGTAGATAATGTTAGATTTATATTGCCATAATTTCACCTCGGGATTGAGAACCTTCCAACCACCATTTCAGAAACTTGTTGAGGCATTATAAGCATTACTTATTACACTTCCAGTAATTGTTGTGATTCTTAAAGAAAGGTTTAGGTTTGTGTCCTTAATATTGCTCCTGTTTAGTCAGATTAAATAAATACATTATGCATTATTCAGCTCGGAAATGAATATATCTATTGACCTTAATCATCAATAGATTGCTTGTGATATAAAGGTGGTGAGAGGAAAAAGCGTCGGGAGTATACACGGAATTGATGTATAACACAGTTTGAAGGAAGAGGAACGATATAATGCGGTCGATTGTTTTGTCGCCTTGTTTCGTACTGGTCGAAATTGTTGTTCAAGAAATAAGGTAGTCAACATTGTGTATACTAATTTAATGAAGTATCATATATTCTATAAGCCATGACAATCTAACATTTAATATGAAATATTGCACCACATGAAATAATTGGAAAAAAATGCTTGATAATTAATCCTTTGTGAATATGAGGACATATATATATATCACTATGATTACATCTACCACGTCTTGTCCAACTCAGCATAAGTATGGCTTAGTTTTAAACATTCTGTCCCGGTATACTCATAACAGTACTGACACAAAACCCTCTAAAAAGCGCTTAGATGATTGACTGACACAATTTGTTATAACATAAAATAGCAATTCTTCCAGTTGCCTCCCTTTACTTGGGAACTGAAACGATAAATAAAGAGTTATGATTCATTATTTTTAACCAAATGAATATGTTAAAACACCAGAAACCATAATTTTTACGTGTTGCAGAGAATATTGTACATTCGTCAATAGCTTTTTTCGGATCAACTAAACGGTTAAAATCAATGCTTGGTTTCATAGTAATTTTCAAGATATGAGAAAAGACGTAAGAGATTGAATATCATTTTTATCTGCCTACAAAGAAATTGCATCGATATAAAAGAAATTCTGGTTTAACAAGTTACATACAGATTATACCATCGCATTATTAGAAACAAATATTAAAACAATACTGAATGAAAACAATATTTCTCACCGACGGAATGTATTCCTTTTTCAAAAATACGAATGAATTACATGTATATTTCAGTTGTTTTATATGTTATACCTAACCAGCAGTTCCTGCGTTTATATACAATTCAACGAAAAATAGTTGTCCGATGTAATAATACTTTTTTGAAAGAATAAAAACCCTCTGTCATACATATATCTTTGTTTTCCTCAATTGGACAACATAATCTTAAGTTGACCATAAACTACCTATTATTTTTTCTGTTGTGACATAAGACAACACAACAGAATAAACACTACCTTTTGGTACACGCATGGGATAGCGCCTTAGAGTCTCATCATTTACTTCGGACAGAACCACGACCACAATCATGTATTTATACCCTGTCGTCCATTCACCATTTAATGTTAAAATTATTCTACCATCAACTGTTTTTGATAAACTGAGGTTGGTAATATAAAATATGTGTTGTAAAATGAATTGCATTGCTAAATACAAAAAAACTGTAAAATGCGAATTACCAGGCACGGTAGAACCAAGTCTGACATCGGGAAGGGGTGGCACTAAAAGAAAAAAAACACGAAATAATTATATTTGTAGCCATATCAAGAAAAAACAACATGTATATGTATTGGATTTATGTCAATTTGGTGAGAGACAGACACTTTCCTACACAGTGATCTCCATAACACTCTTTGTCAATGATTTCCGTACACTTTGTGGTACTTGTTTCAAAACCACATTTAATCTTATACAGCATGAATCTTATAAAAACAATGAAGCCTTTTGAAAATATCCATATTACTAATAATTGAAATCGAAAACTGGTGTTTTGTATGTTCCTGAGTCTGTAGTGCACAGTGCTTTAATGTTCTGGAAAGTTTCATCCCATTACAACAATCCATTTTTCAATGAAAAAAACTCCCCAAAAGTCACAAATGTACAGGTTTTTTTTTATCTTTTTATTTATGCTACAGTATGTCACACATTTGAAAGTATACATACATGTACTACAAACAGTGTCAAGAATATAATTATGATTTTAACAGAAGCTAAATGTATATATATACCATATGACAAGAAGAAATTATTTGAACAAAAAGTGTGTACGTACAACATACTGTAGTATTATTTAATTTAGAAGGAATAAATTAGAAAAAAGTCAAGTTCATTAGAGTAGGTGCTTAATGACTGCGAATGAAAAAAAAAACAATTTGAGCGAGAGAGCAAGAAGAATTAAATACTGCAATTATGATATTCAGTCTTGGTAAAATAAATATATACAGAAGTGAAATTTACCTGTCCTGTGTCTGTACAAGTGCTGCCAGGGGTGACCAAATTTTTTCTATCTTAAGGGAAGTGAATGTTTTTCTGCCATTATACATTTCTGACTTATAAGTAAATGAGATTTGATGTTTAAAATTGACAATATTAGGGTTAGTAAGGGTCATTTTACATTTGTATATGTGATATTTTGCAATTAAGATGATTTTATTTAATATTATTGGGAAGGCATTATTGCCAAACAAGATGTGAAGTTTAGTCCAATTTGTTTCAATGTTACCGTGTTTACTTTTAATCCAGTCTTTTACATTTTCCCAAAATATTTGTGTTAAAGGACATTCATAAAATAAGTGTTGGATTGTTTCAGGGGAGTCATTACAGAAAGTACAAAGATTATCAGTCCTAAGACCCATTTTATGTAAGAGATAGTTTGTTCCTAAAAGTCTATGGTTTATTTTAAACTGAAACCATTGTAAATTTGAGTCTTTAGTGGATTTAAAAGGTATTAAGTAATTATTTTTCCAGTTTAGTACATTTGTATTTGTATCCCTTTCCCATTTGAGTATTGCTTTTGATTGAGATATATGTCTACTAACTAAAATATCATAAAAATATCTACATCCTTTTTTATTGTAATTTAATAGTTTAATAAATAATGGTTGGTTTGGCAACAGTTCATTTGTACCTTCATGTTCTATTCTTATAGTATCTAAAAATATTCTCATAGAGTGTATTATATTACTGTATTCTAAGAAATTTGTTGCAACTGAATATCTCTGCATGAATTCTACAAATGTATAAAAATGTCCATTATTCTTCATAAAGTCGTTGACTACAAATAGTCTTTTATTCACATAATTTTTGTTATAAAATGTTTTGCCACCAATTTTAAATTTTTTATTGCACCACACTGGTAAAGCTAAAAATTCATACCAATTTCGAACAACATAAGAGTCAAGGACAGCTACATAGCTTGAACAAACATCTTGCCAAAATTCATTTTTAATATCCTGAATTTTTGATTTAATAAAATTTGGACCGAATTTCGTATAACAAGGTAAAAATGGAAAATAGTGTTGATAATATGCAAATATTTACCATCTTTTTTCATAGTTCGCCTTAGCCATGAAATTTTAAGAGCATTCATAAAATTTTCTAGACTGATAACTCTTATACCACCTAGTTCAAAGTCTTGTGTCATAATATTTCTTTTTACTTTATCAGGAGCATTGCTCCATAAAAATTTGAAGAATAAATTTTGTATAGTAGTTATCAATTCCTGTTTAGGGTTTGGTAATCCTATGATCAAATGGTTCAATTTTGGTAGATCAAGTGTTTTAATAACTGTATTTTTACCAATAGGAGTTAAAATTCTTTTAGACCAACTATTGAATAATATTTTAATTTCATCTATTTTTATTTTATAATTAGTTTCAGGATTTTTTTTCAAATCCAGCGTAAATGTGACTCCTAACATTTTAAATTGTTTATTCTCCCAATGTAAACCTAATTCAGGACATAGAGCAATGTTGCTGTTTTTCCTTGAACCAATCCAAATAGCTACTGTTTTGTCTATGTTAACATGAAGTCCAGATATTTTTGCATAAAATTTTAATATTTTTATGGAATTTGAAAGAGATTTTTCCGAGCCGTCAAGAATCAAAGACGTATCGTCTGCGTATTGTGAAATTAAGTATTCTTGATTATTAATTTTGACACCCTTGATATTTTTTTTTGCTTTGAATAAAAGAGACAGAATTTCTGCACATATAATAAAAAGGTATGGAGATAGAGGGTCACCTTGTCTGCATCCACGGTGTACATAAAACCAATTTGAAAGATGACCGTTCACAATAACACATGACTGAATATTTTTGTAAAACAATTTAACCCAGGATATCAAATGTTGGCCAAAGTTGAAAAAGTGCAGACATTTTTCCATAAATTTCCAAGAAACAGAATCGAATGCTGTGGCGAAATCAATCAGTAAAACATTGCAGGTATTTGCTCCTGTTCTGTATAATTCATTATATCATAAATTAACCTAATATTCTCACCCATAAATCTGCCTGGAATAAATCCAGTTTGATCATCACTGATTATATTATTAAGAACAGACTTTATACGATTTGCTATTACAGATGAAGCAATTTTGTATGATACATTTAACAATGAAAAAGGTCTCCAGTTCTTTAAAAATAATTTATCTTTATTGCCTTTTGGTATACAGGTAATTATGCCTTGTGTTAATGAAATTGATAATTCACCAGTAGAAAATGAAGTATTAATTGACCTGACCATAAAATGTCCCAGTTTAGACCAAAATACTTTGTAAAAGGCAGCTGTAAAACCTGTACTACCGGGAGAAGAGTAATTAGACATTTTTTAAGAGAGCAAAACATTTCGTTATAGGTAATATTTCCTTCTAAAGATTCTTTCTCATTGTTAGTTAGTTTATTTAATGACTCATTGTTAAATAAAACGTCTAAATTTACATCATCACATTCTTTCTCTGCATATAAATTTTTATAGTGAGTTTCCATTTCTTTAAGAATTTGATTTTGATCTTGCAAGAGATTTCCAGATTTTGAATAAAGACAATTCATAAATTTAGATGTAAAATTTCTATTTTCCAAATTGCAAAAGTAATTAGTGGGTTTTTCTCCTTCTAAAATCCATTTTGATCTTGATCTTAATAGAGCTCCTTCTAATTTTTTTTATAATTTTTTGTAACTCTTCTTGTTTAGATTCAAGTAAAGTGTTATTAATTTGGTTTGAGTTTTGGATTTGTTCTATTTGACTGACTAATTGTTTTTCATTCGAATCTTCCATGCGTTTTTTATATGAAGAATATGATATTGTTTTCCCCCTAATTTCCATCAAAAGAGTTTCAAAGAATAGTTTATCATCTATGTCAAAAGTTATATCACTGTCGCTAATTTGTTCAAGTGGTGAATTAGTTATTTGGTATTGAGATGAGTATTGATTTCTAATATCTTTAATTAAGTTGTTTATTTCATTTACATTATTGTACATCTTTCAGTAAAGAGTTATTAAATTTCCAAAATGAATTACCTTTCTTAAATTTTAAAAGATCTAATTCTAATATCACTAAAGAATGATCAGTTCTATAACCTGGTAGTATATTTGTATTAATAACATCAGAAACCTTAAGATACACCTGGTTTAAAAGTAACCCAGTTAAAAAAGCTCGTTTAGACTTTTTCTTGATCTCTAACTACTTATATACAAATGTACAGGTTTTAGCGTGACATTGAAAAAAACATCTATCTTCATTTACATTAATCCTACAGAATACTTGAAGAAAAGGGTTTCGGTATGTCAAAGTTTAATGACTTGGCTTTTCGTGCTATAAAGTTCCAAAAGCAAAAATGAATACTTTTGTTGCATTGACTCCTAGAAATAATAAGGGGTTAATTCTTTTTTCCCCTCAAAAATTGCAAATATACATCTTTCTTCTCATCGTTTCACTTTATTTAAACTGTTTTCACTTTATTCTACCTATTTTATATAGAGTCATACTTCCATTTAGTAAGTTAATATGAATGGGAACAAAATATCAAATGATTTTTCACTAAGTATCTTAAAAATTAAAAATATTATCAAATGAGTGACATAGGTGAAAAATGTCCCACAATGTACGAAACAGAAAGAAGCAATCAAATTTTTCTTGTCCCTGAATAGTTTTGACTAATGTCTACTTTCTTACAAAGATAAAGCCCCATCAAATTTGCAAAAACATGGATTTGACCAAGAAATGTCATTTGAGCTTTTGGTGTCCTAAAAAATGTGTTGTCCCACAGTGTACCAGTGTACAAGATTTTTATTTATAGGTGTCAATGCCATGAAATATACATGAAATGTCAGGAAAGTGCATTTTAGCATTCCAGAGAGTACTATTGTCTAAGAAGTGCCTTTTTAAGTCATTGCTCTGATAAAATGGACGTTTATTCTGTATAATAAGTATTTTCTGCAGGTAACATAAGTTTTGAATGAGTAAATAATTTTATTTGTTTCTTGAATTTAATAATTGTATATTCTGAGCTCAACTTCCATTCATCCAGCTTAAACAACTTACACTCCCTTAAAGTTTTTCTTTCTTAGTTGGTTGATAATACAGTATAATGTTAACTATTACTATTATTGTACACTGACATACAATTGGATTATGTACACAGTAAAACAAAAAATATGAAAAACATTTTTCAGAAACATCAGGAATGAATATGTCCTCTCCTATGATAGTTAAACTCAATTTTCAGGGAAAAAAGATATCTAAGAAGTCAAACTAATTATGAAAATGATATGTCAACTTTTAATCATAGAATGACTTCAAAATTAAAGAAAGAAAAGGAGTTACAATAAATGGCTAAATCCAATTATTATAATAAATGAACTAACTTAAATCGGTTTCATATACATATATAACAGACTGATGTGTAGTTCATAGTAACTAAGTTCTACAGTTCAGTTCCTTAACCTTTTGTGAGCTCATCAAGAAATAAATTAGTATAGGCATTTTAACTAGATTGTATTGATGCATTATGGTGATTCTTGAATCTCTTTCATATGACATTGTTTGGAACAATTGTTCGTCGACCTAGTAACAGCAATACTTTTTTGGCATAAAAAGCCACTCAGAAAATAGGTCTGAACTAAATAGTGTGAATATATACATGTGAAATTTCATCAATTAAGTATGTTAAATATTACAAATTATTTTATTGTAACCACATGCAAATAGTCATAAATTTAAAGTAAGTGTATAATGGTAAGATATATGACATATTCGAACATTTGTTTTGCATATCTGCTGTTAGGGCTGTATGATAATGAAATAGTGTGCTCAAGTGTTGTTGTTTTGCATACTAGTATCCTGTTTCTGAGCACTTAACAATTGTTTGGCTTTCATTCGATTGGTCAGTAATTTCTCTATATACGTATGCTTGCATTTGAAATAATCTACCACTGATGTATATGTTTTGTGCCTTTTTGACATTATCTTGATATTATATGTAAGTCGGTCAAATAGTGTAAATGTTAAAATTATTTGCATGGGCACAAACAATATTGGTACATTTCTCTTTTTTTGATTCGTATGGAAAAAAATCACCAACTGACAGTACTTACAGTACTTTGATTATACAATATAATACACATGAAAGGCAATATATTAACTCCATGTTATCATTAGAATAGTTTTGAAATAATTTTGTTAAAGAAAACTGTTATTTCCGATCAAATTCTGTCAAAACACCTAAGTGTATATGTATGTCCCCCAGTGTACTGAATACTTACAAAAATATGCCGATCTTTCAAACAATGAAAACTTAACATATTTTGAAATTTTGTTTTTAGAGTAGGTATCTATCTTTAGTATACAGCTTGAAGTTCTAAAAATTGTTTTGTCCTCTTATAATGATACTGTTAAGACTTAAAACTTGTAATGGTATATGTGAAAAAATCCAAGCTTCTAATTATAAAAAACATGATTTTTTTCACATTTAGTCGCCAGTGCTTTGATTTTTTTACTTCAAAAAAGGTGTTTTCACATTAATCGTTTTAATTAATTAAGCCAGAAAAAGACTTAAGTGTGTTATGTTTGAACTTTTCATGTATCAAAGAATGGTACCTATTCTTGAAAAAGTTGAAAAAAATGTTGAAATAAAAGAAATTTTCATTTTTCTACTTTTTGTACCCATCCACCCTTTTGATATAGTTAAGAAGAGCCATTTTGCTATCAAATCAATTGGAAATTTCACAACTTCAATAATGTTTCAAATTTACCCTTTTGTCACACCCAGGCATCATTGTTTTTGAATTCACACATAACACATATTTAAGATAAATAGTACCTGGTACTGTTCGACCAAGCCGAATCAGTCTCTGTCCATCATTGATGGGTGCCACAGCAGTTGGACCAACTGTAAAAGTAAAGTAAAGCTAAAAGTACTAGACTAAACTGATAAATACGAACTATCAGTTTTACTGACAAAATGTAAATAATATCAAATAATATTATGTCATTATAGCATAATATAAGGACCAAACAGAATACCATTTTACCAAACTGGAGTATCTATTTACATTGTATTTGATTGTGTTAAATATGCTACAGAGCTCAGGTATTATGTCCAGTAATTATGAAATAAGAACCACACAAATATATAGAAGTTTGGCTTAATGGATATAAATAAATAAAGGAATATTGTAACATAGTTCTAAAACAAGTAACGTAATAGTTATATCGATAAAGCAAAACACATGTTGAACTAAAAATGTCAAAGCTTTGTGTATTTGCTGATATACTTGATCAGTTCGTCAGAAATGAAGAAAAATATGAGTAATAATGTAAATATCAATCAATGTAATTTTCTAGTAGAAATAAGAACACGAATGCTTAGAATGAAAAACAAGTATACATTCTTTTATAATGTAATAAAAATTATTATATTATTAAAACAAACATGACATAGTCTTGATCAAATCATTAGTATGTGATAAAAGGTCTCACTAAAAACTAAGCAACAATTCTTATTTATATAATTTTTATTAACGATTTAGGAGAAACCTGCGCTGTAAAGATTCAAGTACCTGGCACGGTTCCGCCAATCCTTGTTCTTTCACGAGCTGGTACAGGCCCTGAAATGGTACAGATAATTAACTTAATTACCTAAGGTATATAACTTCGACACAATTTTAGTGAAATGTCATCGCATGGACATTCTTCTAAAACACATAATAATTTGAAAACTATTAATGACAGAACTTTTTCTGAACTATTTTTAAGATTGCGAACTTTTCATTCAAATAGCAGTCTCTGCCCGAACAAAGGAATAAATATATTACATTGAAATATTCACCTACTTTACCAAAAAGTACATGAAATTAAATGGTTTACAGATAAACACAATGAACTTAGTACATTTGGATTTTGTGAAACTTTATTGACAACTTGTGGACAATGAACTGTATCTCATAAAAGTTCAAATGCTTGGAAAAGATAGGAAAACCTAATAAGGAGGAATCAACGTAAAATCAAAAGTAACAATTCACATATTGGCAAAGAAATAATTTAGACCATGAACATTTCGAAAAAAAATGGTAAGAGGTCATACCTCAAAAATATTTTCTTATTTGCTATGTGTACAGATCTCCATCTTTATTAATTACATGGGATAGTAACTTTTCATAAACTCTCGAAAAAATGACTTGAAATTAAAAAGATAAGTATGCTTGGATATTTTAATCATTATCATTTAGATATTGATTCATTAATTACCAGACTGAACAAAGTAATACGTGTATATAATTTCACTCAATTAGTTGATAAGTCCACCAGATTTGTATCCACAACTTCCACAGTCATTGAAAATGTTAGTTCAAACATATCATCAAATATAAAAATGAAGGTGCCTGTCCTGAAATTTAATGACCATTTTGTTTTCTACCAATAATGAAAATAGTCCTCTGCTTCCAGCTATTAGTTACAGGTCATACAACAAATGTAATAAACACAGATTTTGAATAATTTCATTTTCTATACATTATTATGAAAAACATTGTATATATAAAAATATGTTATCATGTTTGTTTCCTAATTTTGTCATGAAAGTACATGATATGAGTGAATAAAAGGGTTTTGACTTTGACAAAACAACACTTGGTCGTTTCTAGGTATGTTCGATGACTCCGATGATGCGTTAGACTTTTAAACATCATTTTCATTGATGCCATGAATTGTCAAATTTCCAATCTTAGACCGAATTGTTTAAAGTCGATCAGCAACCCTACTGGTTTAATCAAGAAATTTCTGATGCTATTCCGGTACGGTAGTATGCAAGAAAAAATTTGAAATATGAATACCAATTTAAACATAGTATAAAAAGTTTTGATTCTATGTAATTAGACTTAAAGATCGTTTACTAACGCACAATCAAAACAAGAAAAAAACTTAAACTGCCTAAGAAAAACATATCAAAACAATTATATCAATGATCCAAAATATTATACCCACTGACCACAGGTGAAACTTTGAATATTTTTTTGCAAATGTATTTTAAAGTGCGCCCGATCAACCACAATGCTTTGAAAAGAAAATTGAACAAGGAATGAGATGTAGATAATAATACTGACAAATCATGACACTGTTGTTATAATGATTCTAGATAAAGATATCAATACCCCGTAGGTTGAACGTTTCAAAGACTTAACCTGACATTTCAAGACAGGATAAGTTATATAGGTTATAAAAAGCCAATATTAGTCTGTACAGCATTGCATGTTGTGTCCAGAGTATTTTGAAAGAAAATTAACCTCTCAAAAAAACTCATTAATCATCAGCTTAGTTTAGAGAAAATAATGAACTGTCTATTCCAAAACCAAGCTTAGAATATCGTCTTTGTCTGGAACAGTATGTCCAAATATATACATGCCTCAGACGCAAATGCTAGCTTCAAAAAAACTTATCTTAAGTAGACTTTGGTAAAACAATTTTTACATAATAATGATATTAACATGGCAACTAATGGTATGATGTGTGTTATTGTTCTTGTAAATTTGTTAAGTAGACCATGCTGAAATTGGTTTTAATCCAGGTATGCTATCTACACCAAATAGAGTCATTATTATCATTACATGCTGGAATCACTTTCAATACATGACAAGCAATTTGGTGTAGGTTAACATTGACCAAAACATTCATTTAAAGGGGGTCAGTTTCTTTCCTTTCTCAAATTATGCATGTGAAGAAAAGAACTGACGGAAAAGTTGATTTGGACAATATCTAGCACATGCTGAAGTTTTTCGGCAAAGATTGCTATTAATTATGGAAGGAAACCTTTATTACTCGTTGTTGTATTGAAACCGAAAGGGTATCCTCGGTCTATTTTTAGAAATGTGTACTTTCTATTTTACTTGTTTTTCTAATTATGTAAACAACAAAACATGTCAGACAGGCCGTGCACAGTAAGAAAAACGTGTTTTAGTTAATCTTCTATATCAATACGAGGTTTTAGTTAAGGTGGGTCACGGGTTTCCTCCTGAAAAATTGCCATCACTACAGAGTTCGATCAAAACCTTTTAAGATTTAATGACGGCAAAATGAAGCTATATTAACTTTTTCGGATTTGTAAATGATTCAACATTGTGCACAGTCAATTTCATAGCTTAATTTGCAAAATTATCGGAGCAGTACAAGACATAACGCGAAAAAAACATATACAACATATCGCTCCACTAGGTAGCCGTTTTTTGAGCGGTTTCAATGGAAATATCATTTGAATATACCATTTTTGCTTTTGCCAATACTTTGAATGATGTTCCTGCAAAATGATTTTCTTGTGCGTTGACTTCTATAAACTGAAAACTTTTCGAAAGGAAACCCGTGACCCACCTTAAGTATTAAAATATATTTGCCTTATTTATGTTTATTCAACACCACCATAACATGTAGTTTTCGTGCATTTACCTAGTTCTGAAAACGAGGTTTAATTTTTGGCAGGGGTCTTAAGATAGTTCTATCTAGGGTGCGCACCCTAGTTAGGAAATACCTATTCATTAATGAAAAAAAGTGTTTAAAAATGGGTATTTTTCGGTTCTCCAAGTGAAATACATATACTTCGAATTCAAAATAACGTATACAATCACTTTTTAAAAAGTTCTTTCTACTCAAATATTCCAACGTAAAACCTTTAAGGCTAAAAGCAGTATAGAAGACACAAAATGTTCAACTTTTAAAACATCGTAATAAACAACCCTTATTCCTGAGATATGCTGACATAGACATAGCGTTATCCTTATTCCGAAGGTTTGTAATAGAAGTAAAACTACACTACTGAATCACTATTTCAGCAGTATGTATATAAACTATCATAAACAAAAAATTATTCAAAGTACTACTACAAGATGTTCATCCAGCAAAATTCGATAAATGCATTTTTGATGCGTTGAGCAAAGTATTAATAAATGTGAACAACAGTGCTATGATTCTATTAAAACATGTCCAGTGCGTTTTAAGTATTCATCAAAAGCTGACAACAAGTGATTTTGTCTATCAAAGACCCTGACAGAAAAGGTATGTTATATCAGTACAAAAGTTATTTCATTTTCCATCTCAATACATTGCCTTTCAGTCAGTGAATGGTTTAAGATTACAATGTAAATTCATATAGTTGAGAAGTCCCCGTCATAGTACATGTACTGCACCTTCCCATCCAAAACAAAATATAATATACACGTCAGGTAGAGTTAGACATGTTGAGGCTATTTTTACTATTCTACATACTTCTATTACACTCGATCATTATAAATGTACATGTAAAACAAGTAATTGTATCAGTTCACTTTTGTGTGAGACATTTGTACTTGTTATGAATTATGAATATAAGCACACCTAAATGTATGAGCTAGTCACAATGAGAGATGCACTGAACAATGTTTATATGCTGATAGTGCAGTCAAATTTATCAAAACATATTAATTGTACACTACTTTGAGTTGCTAAATGTTCTTATATGGAATGCCATCTATTTCATTTACAATATTCAAGATACAGATGTAGATTTCATAGCGCATAACAATATAAATATATCATCGCATAGACATTCTTCTAAAACATGTATCAAAATAAGTAATGACAGTTAACTACTTTCAGAATTACATACGCAAGCATTTTTATGTTGGTTAAGATTTAAGTATTCGTTTTTAGACTGACTTATATTTTCTATCTCGTTGAACAAGAACAACATAAAAGATACACACTAACCATATATGCACAATGACAACCTTATTTATGAGAGATGTTGTAAGATGTAATGTTATTCCTTCGCTTAAGATTAAACTACTTTTATTGAGTTACTTATTTCAACAGTAATTATTTGAAAAATACATTACAAAAATTGAACCAACGTGCTGCTGCAAACTATTACTTTTTACGTACTAGTATTCTTCATGCAATTCTGACAAACAAGACATGTTCAACCATCGACATGAAATGAATGCCCTTTTCTGAATGCTTTTGGCGAAGCATAAATTGGGAGCAACGTCGCTTTTTTCTATTTGAAAAAATATCAAGTCTGCTTCCAGACTTTTTTTTCGATAAGTTTTTAATTTAAATTTATTCCTGAGAGATGCTGACATAGACATATAGACATAGTGTTGGTCTATAATAATAATACATTGTTTAATTACTACTCCAGCAGTATTTACATGCTCGTACTATATTGAAAGAAACGTGTTGTTCCCCACCCAACAACAGAACATGTTTATTGGCCAGTTTGGGCGATTTCTGCGTGTTGTAAACGATATAATACAATGTCTGCCAGTGATAGTAATGATATTAGCAAACATTTTCATGAAACAAATCATCAATATTTACAAATTACAAAAATATAGCAAATTTTCTTTTCCGTTATTTGCAAAGGTGTTGTTTACCCGCCATACTTGTTCCGTCTAACATGAGCATGCAAATATCGCCAGGAAGTGTGCTGTATCTATTTATACATTTTATGTTTATAAATCGGTTTACACAAAACTACTTCAGTAATTTTATAACCACATTTTTTTCGTTAAGGGAGAGGAAGTCGAAAAGTAAGATACCACGACACATTTGTGTACACACACATACACAATCACATTAAATTAAAAATTAAAAACAGAACATCGCAATCAGAAACTACGCAAAACACTACTCACAAACGATTTTCCAACATAAATTAATGCTGGAGGAATAAATAATAAAAGTTGCCTGAATGTCAAACTACAAAATATATATGTAGTGCTAGCTTTCATATTTGGTTGTATAATACCTTTCACACGATTCCTTTGCGTATACATTTGATCTGATAAGTAATAACGCATAACACTCATGATTAATCTAGATAAAGGATCTCTATAGAAAAAGAAAGAACATTCGTAAGATACTCCTAAAACAATTTAAAAGATACTAGTAAAAGAAAAGATTAAAAAGTTTGAACATGTTTATAAAGATTATCTTGTGTAACAATTATATCAACCTTACCCGCATTATTGTATATTTAATATCATTGAAATTTATCAAACGCGATCTATGTTATAATTCATAAACATGATCCAAAGTCCATAAGAATAATAATAATTATAATATAGTGCATATGAACATATATACTAGTTTACTAAAACAAAGCACGAAGACAATAGCAATTTAAAATGTAAATTATCGATTCCATTTGTAAAACGTAATCAATATTTCTTACAAAATAAACGGAAAATATTGATTGTCAATTTCAAACATGTGATTAAATATATTTTATTTAAAAGCTTTGAGTTATTCAAGCGTACTTCAATACATGTATTGTTATTTCCCTTCAATAGCACAATTATAAATGAACGATCCTACATAACAATACAAAGTAAATTTGAATCAATAAAGTCTCATTGTCTACAATATATTTGAAGAGAAAAAACAGATTATGTATAGAAATTGCGAACATCGAAATATAGGCCAGTAATAATACATTTTAGGGTAAAACTAATTCCTTCACAAATGTTTTCACGATTAAATAAATTAAATAAGGTATCTACATTGTGAGAAAAAAGTCCTCAAAAAAATTCCTTGCGAAATCCTTGAAAATCGATCTCAAAGTTTAAAAAAAATCAATACTAGAACGCGTCTCTTAAACTACACCATATTTTCATTTTGTGCACTTCCGGTTATAACCGGTGTCGATGTCAACGTTCAAGGTTGTTTATGATTTGGTGAAAATACCTGAAATAACCATCGTTCCAGTCATCATAAACCCAAGGTTTGTAATTTTAGTCACTTTATAATCAGACTGATTAATTTTCAAGAGGAAAATATACATGTGTGCAACAATCAATGAATATCAATGGAACAATTTTGCAGCCGACAAAATGTGACATAAAATTTACCGATTTTTAGCTCAATTTTAGTTTAAATAAGTATTGTATCATTCACTCACAGTCACAGAATGTTTACTTTCGAAAAGTTATTTAAAATTGCACATTAATATATGTCCGTGAAGTTGGCAGCCCAGCAGCCTAGCAGCCTAGCAGCGTGAAGTTGGCAGCCCAGCAGCCTAGCAGCCCAGCAGCGTGAAGTTGGCAGCCCAGCAGCCTAGCAGCCCAGCAGCGTGAAGTTGGCAGCCCAGCAGCCTAGCAGCCCAGCAGCGTGAAGTTAGCAGCCCAGCAGCCTAGCAGCCCAGCAGCTTAATATATTTCTACAGTTAAACTGCACAACAAATCATGCAAACACTTAAAAACGCATGAAGTAAAAACATTATGTTGCTGTCATGTTTATTAGAAGAAAAAAATACGATTTGTATCGATTTTGTGAATCTGGCAGTGTAGCGGCCACATAGCGGACTATTATAGTTAAACATATAAAATGCACAAGAAATCCGGCTAAACACTTACGAATCTATGATATAATTCGATTTTATTCCTTTAACGTTCATTAGATGAGAACTTACACATTTTTTTTCATTTTTTGTTTCTTTTTGTGAAGTTGGCAGCCCAGCAGCGTAACAGAGTAATATATATTTATACAGATAAACTTCACAACAAATCGAGCTAAATACTTAAGAATGCATAAAATAATATCAGTCTGTCGTTTAAACAATAATTAACTGAAAATATATAATTTTCATATTTTTTTTTTTTTCAATGTGAAATTAGCCGCTGCTAGCAGCGTGAAGTTGGCAGCCCAGCAGCGCCACAGCGTAATCTATATTTCTACAGATAAACTTCACAACAAATCAAGAAAAATACTTCAGAATGCATAAGATAATGTCAGTCTGTTGTTTGAACGTTAATTAAATGAAAATATATGATTTTTCAAAAAAAAATTGTGCGTGAAATTAGACGCTGCTGGGCTGCCAACTTCACGCTGCTAGCAGCGGCTAATTTCACATTGAAAAAAAAATATGAAAATTATATATTTTCTGTTAATTAATGTTTAAACAACAGACTGACATTATTTTATGCATTCTGAAGTATTTTTCTTGATTTGTTGTGAAGTTTATCTGTAGAAATATAGATTACGCTGTGACGCTGCTGGGCTGCCAACTTCACGCTGCTAGCAGCGGCTAATTTCACATTGAAAAAAAAAGTGAAAATTATATATTTTCTGTTAATTAATGTTTAAACAACAGACTGACATTATGTTATGCATTCTGAAGTATTTTTCTTGATTTGTTGTGAAGTTTATCTGTAGAAATATAGATTACGCTGTGACGCTGCTGGGCTGCCAACTTCACGCTGCTAGCAGCGGCTAATTCCACATTGAAAAAAAAAATGAAAATCATATATTTTCAGTTAATTATTGTTTAAACGACAGACTGACATTATTTTATGCATTCTTAAGTATTTAGTTCGATTTGTTGTGAAGTTTATCTGTATAAATATATATTACGCTGTTACGCTGCTGGGCTGCCAACTTCACAAAAAGAAACAAAAAATGAAAAAAATGTGTAAGTTCTCATCTAATGAACGTTAAAGGAATAAAATCGAATTATATCATCGATTCGTATATGTTTAGCCGGATTTCTTGTGCATTTTATATGTTTAACTATAATGGTCCGCTATGCGGCCGCTACACTGCCAGATTCACAAAATCGATACAAATCGTATTTTTTTCTTCTAATAAACATGACAGCAACATAATGTTATTACTTCATGCGTTTTTAAGTGTTTGCATGATTTGTTGTGCAGTTTAACTGTAGAAATATATTAAGCTGCTGGGCTGCTAGGCTGCTGGGCTGCTAACTTCACGCTGCTGGGCTGCTAGGCTGCTGGGCTGCCAACTTCACGCTGCTGGGCTGCTAGGCTGCTGGGCTGCCAACTTCACGCTGCTAGGCTGCTAGGCTGCTGGGCTGCCAACTTCACGGACATCATTAATATGCATATACAGTACTAATTTTACAAAAAGTAGATATATTGCGCAATATTTGTTGAATTGTATACTACGGAAGCGTGGTGTGGCCAAAATCACGAAAATTCGGGTTTTATCAAATTTGGTGATTTTGACATATTTCAAAGAGTTGGCATGTTTAAATTGTGAATAGCAAAAGTATATTCAATAAATATATTTATTTTTTGTAAAAAAAGTGTATTCTGTTATAAATATTAAGGCATTTTCCTTTTAAACTAAATGTTTATAAATATTTCCGCATGTAACAAAGTGAAACAGACGTAAACATTGCGCTAATCAAACTAAAATGGTTGCCAATTGAAATCAGTAAGTTGTTATTTGTATTTTAAAAAGTAATTGCATTCTATAACAAAGTTTTATTTCTTATGTTTGTAAAACATACATTGTATTTATATAAGCAACATGGTTTTCAAATCAATTTACCAATGTCAACTGACAGATATTGGTATTCTACTATCACACCAGTCAAAATTTGATAGTATTAATTTGCATCACGAAAATGCCGTAGATAGTACACACAAAAATGTTTTAAAACACAAAATTTACATACTTTTTCAGTTATCATGTCATACCCTGATAGGTTAGTGATGTGAAGGTGGCATATTCCAATGGAAAGTAAAAAAAGGCAAGAAACTCAAAATTGCATCTGATAATGTTTCAGATCTTCTATTCGCTAAAACATTATTATACTTTAATTTTTACATCTTAAATCTGTATAGTTTGATAATTGCTCCAGAAAATGTCAATTGTATGTGTATTTAGTTAACATCGCTGCCTTCAGTAAATTAATTGTATTTTTTCTCCATTTTTTCAGCACTGGAGAAACAGTTATTTATGTCCTTTGTAAGATGGATAGGCATGAAACATCAACATTAAGGGAGAAGGGGTGTGACGGGTTAATCACAGCAAGTAAATTGAGAGGATACTAAACTGTTGTGTATTAACTACAATGTATAGTAAAATATATTCTACTCATGATGATACAAGTTCAGACGTTAATTGCCACCAACAAAAGCAGACCTCTGAAAAGTTCCACAGTTTTCGAGTTACTTACAAGTTTAGAACTGAATTGGAAGAGAACTGAGTGCACTTTCTTAGGGATGGCGTAAGAAAGACTTGGACTCCAAACTAGTTCCTATCTAAACCTCATTGTAACTGGTCGTTCACCAAAGACCTTTAAAAGTTATAAGATGTTGCTGCATGGTCAACTGTTTTACTAAGAGGTGCACATGCAGAAAACACAGACTTTCATGCTCTACATGTTGTGCAGAATTCAAAGGAACTGATTGTAGCAATATGCATGTTATTGATTACGAAAGTAGACAAGTAAATTCAAGCAAATAACTATATTTTGAGACAACAGCTGTTATCATTTACATATCTAAAAGTGTTAAATTTTACTGAAATAACGTAATTATAGTTTGAATATGTTTTCATAAATATCTAAAAGTTCTAAGTGCAAGTGTCAAGTAGTTATAAATGAGTAAAAATTAAAATGTCCATCAAATGGAACTTCAATTAAACATGTTCATATGTATGTGTAAATGTAACAGCATTTTGTAAACAAAGAGGGTGGCACGATGGCCTTACATATCGCTCACCAGCACTGCAGCCTTGCACAATCAAGTGAAGAACAGGGACAATGTCATTTTGACTCTGTGGGTCATGTCTATGAACAAATTTGATATACAATGCCACATGTGGAATCTCTAAGCTCTACTGGCCCTCTGCTTGATTTTTATAACTTTTTAAAGATTTTCCTATGTACAATCAAGTGCCCTCCGGGGCAGGGGCATTTTAACTGGGATGGGTTCAATTTGAAAATCTTGGTAGAGGTCAACTAGACAATGCTAACCACACTATATATCTAAACTCTTGATCTAACAGTTTTTGAGAATTTCCGACAGAAATCTCTGTAAAATTGAGTGACCCTGTGGGTGGGAAAATATTGCCCCCCCCCCCACCCCTAAAGCAGAGCACAAGATTTTTCAACCTTTTCATATGTAAGCCTTGGTAAAACCTGGTGACCACAGGGACCAGACCAGTATTGACCCTCAGGGGTCATCATTTGAACAATCTTGGTAGAGCACTACTAGGCAATGCTGCAGAATACATATCTAAGCTCTTGGTCTTTTGGTTCTTAAGAAGAGTTCTGAAAATTTTCCAATAGAAATTTGTATAAGTCATGTGACCAAGAGTCATTTTTTTACCTGGGGCTCATGATTGGTAGAGGACCACTAAACAATGCAACACGCACAAATATATAAGCTCTAGGCATTGTGACCAGAAGATTTTTAAACATTTTCCTGCTTCTAGTTCTTGAGAAATTATTTTAAACAAGAGGGCCAAGATGGCCCTAGATCGCTCACCTGAGAACAAAGACACTATAATTAAAGACCAGGTAATACAGTTTTCATCTGGTATAACCCGTTTCTACATAGATTTTGATCAAAACGAACTATAATTTTCCTGAATACTTGATGTCAATGAACATTTTGTGTAAATACAATTATGATTATTGAAGAAATGAAGGAGCTATAATACTGAAAACAGGCTCAAATGTAGCAATTATTTCTAAGTCAAGGGCCCATAACTCTACAAGTACAAGTTAAATTCCACCCATAATCAAACTCATCAAAGACCTTTAGGTTATACACATTCATTGTAAATATATTTAGGATTGGTGAAAGATCGAAGGCACTATACTGTTTAAACAAGCTGAAATTTAATATAGCAAATTTTCTAATCCAAGGGCCCGTAACTCATGAAGTCCTTGTCCGATTTCGCCCATAATCGAACTTGTCTAAGACCTTTAGGTAATACAGATTCACTGAAAAAATGATGAGGATTGGTATAGTAATTAAGGCGCTAGAGTGTAAACAAGCTCAAATATAGCTTATTTTCAAAGTCAAGGGCCCACAACTCATGACGTTCTGGTCCGATTCCGCCCATAATCGAACTTGTCCAAGACCTTTAGGTAATACACATTTCCTGATGGCCCGAGGGTCATGATTTGAACAATATTGGTAGAGGTCCATAAAACAATGGTACACCTAAAGTATTAAAAGCTCTAAGTCTTGCAGTTTTTTGAGAAAAATATTTTTTTAATTCCCTCTGTTGCCATGGCAACTATATTGTATTTCATGAAGTTAAATTTTTTGAACAGCTTTGATAGAGCTTTATGCAAGGAACATCCCAGTGTTTAAGAAGATGTTGTTTGAATCAAACGGTTGACGACGCTAGCCGGCGGACATTCAAGGATCCTAAAATAGGCTCATCATGGCACTTTGTGCTAGATTAGCTAAATATCTGTCATGTTGTTTAATATACATAATTTAAATAAAATACTAAAATTTTAAATGATCATATCTATTTAGAAAGCGTATAATACCTAGGTTTATTGATACATCTGTATTCTAAAATATTAAATGGTATCTTACTAAATAATTAAAAAATGGTTTTACGATTAGTGGGTGGGGTATTGTTTTATACCAGTCTGATTGATACTTTTATGATTTATGCATTTCTACAACTTCTAGAACTTTTGATTTAGTGTTTTAAATTGAAATAAAGCAAGTATGTATACATATGTGTTATTTTGCTTCACTGTGAATGATCCAAAATATCCATAGCACTACTGAGTCTTAATTACATAGATTTTACAGATTGAAAAACACGTGGTTCAAATACATGCCATTTTGAGCAACTTATACTTTGAATTTTTATGAGGACTTTTTTTCTGTAACAGCACATATATTGTAGATAACAAATATGAAAATATCTTTTGTGAAGGAATTTGTTTTAGGTTGAGTCCATTTTTGGGCTAGAATGCCTGGCCTAATAATTAAAATAACTATTCTTTTTCTTAAGGATTTTAAATACTCTACATTTCAACTTAATAATGAGACCTCTCAATTAAACGTCCATTCTGTTTTACCTATAACTGATCTTAAAGGGGCATACCCTACAACTTGGTGCATCTAGAATTAAGGCAAAATGATGATAAATTAGAAGCTTGTAAATAAAAAAGCCGACGAAGAAAAATTTAATCACAAAAAATATTAGTTTCCATTAAAGATCGGAAACTCTTTGGAATTTGTTGTACAATTTTTGGGTGGAAGTGATTTATTATTCATAGCTATGATTTTTGCGGCTAGTACCTAAACTAGTCATTTTATGACCCAAGTTCTTCTTGCAATTATACATTATAACTGATCTTAACATAAAGGTTTTATTATAAAGAAATTACCAAAAACCGGAACATTTAGCTTCAGATGAATTGTTTTGTAAAGCCAGAAATACGGTTACTCGACCGATCCAATTTTTAACTGCAAAATACAAAATACGAACATTTTTGGAGACGAATTGTAGCTCCAAAGTATTTCATGTTTACGAAAAATAGAAAAGGGTCCGCGACCTACCTATCCCATTTTTTGCCCCCAAACCGAGCGAAATAAATTTCGTTTTTCCAAAAGACGTTAGTATGTAGAGTTTGTATGTTTTTTTTGATGACCGAAAGTGACTTTTCTCTTTTATATTTGTATTAAAGATTTGTATTCCTCTGTATAACTTCACAGATATTATGAAATTCAACGTGACAAAAAGGTTCCTCAGGCTTGGCATACTAGGATGTGGGTTACTCGACAGATATATAAATATCATTTCTTTTTGTTAAATTTGAAAAGATAAAATCTATTATAAGCTAGTTAATTCAGACCCCCCCCCCCCCCGAAAAAAAGTAATAGACGTTTACACCACCCTATTTAGATATACAGAACGAAAGTGCCATAATCAA
Source organism: Lutraria lutraria (assembly GCA_964023205.1). NCBI lineage: Eukaryota > Metazoa > Mollusca > Bivalvia > Venerida > Mactridae > Lutraria > Lutraria lutraria. Next base: position 14,855,333 of record OZ026841.1, read on the forward strand.
TTATTTAAGTATACATATTACTGCTGAAAGAGGGTTACCTATTCTGATAAAAAAGTTTATTTATAGCCATGTTCCAGTGCATGGTGTATGTTTGCATATTATGCATTTAGTGTAAGTAGTTATATCAAAATTTACCTTTGGAATTAAAATATACATTAATAGTTTTATTTCATAGTCATAACTGTAATAGTATTACCTTCAGTAGTTTAACTAAACTGGTTCCCGTTCCATGTTGCAATGCACCAAAAGGCTTTGTACAGACAAGTCAACGGGAACCAGTTTATAAATAAACAGACTTGTTTCAATCAGAGTTAGCTCCCTTTGAACAGATTATATTACTAGGAAATCCTACATCAAGTTTACGTTTTTATTGAACATCAATCTGTTTACATCAAATAAATAAAGATTTAAAACGTTGACTTGTGTTATTTGTTGTGTAATATGTCACAAAGGAGACAACATAACAATGACAAATCATATAAATAACAGTTGAATGCTGTAAAGAACTTCATACGCGGTATTATCTTCCTGTAAGGACTGCTCATCTCCGTCGCGAATGGACGTACGCTGGCTACCTTAACTATCAAAGAAGTAATGATAATTGGACTATACTATTCTTGTAATATTAACATGTGTCGAAATAGCACTGTATATTTGATAGTTAAGGTACTAATCATTTTATTTTACTACACATTTTTTAAAATGCAAGTTAGAGTTAATAAATACTTTTGCAACATGATATAAAACACATAAGCTACCCATGGTATAGATATTAACCATTAGTGCAGATATTTTGGTATCAAAGCATTTTCTTCCTACGCAATGGGAAATTTGTTCACTCTGCCAGCCTTTTTGGTTCTAAGTTTTCAAAAGTTTTCTTTATTTTCTCATAATCTTCTGTTGATTTTCAATGCTAGAGTTTTCTTGTTGGGTAAGTTTACTTTCACTTACATTGTATGTCTAAATTTGGAAGCATAGGTTCAATTGTTTATATCGTCAGCTGTTATGTCAAGACTATCAAATAGTGTAGGGGTTTTTATTTCTTCGTCCAAATTGATGACATTTTCATTTTGCACGACTTCAATTCTTGGTGTTTAGTTTTCTTCCATTCAGGGTCTTTTTATGTTATATGATTTTTTTCTTCCGGGAATAGGTTTGTCATAATATTTTTTCTGATTGGTGAGATTGGTCTTGGGCAGACTAAATTTACAATCTCCTCTGTTGCTTCCCTTATCTCTAGAGCAAGGCTCTGTTGCTTTCTAATGGCATCTGTACCTTCTAGTCCGGATTCTCTATGAAGGTATGTAAATGTATTGTCTGAGATCCACATTCATGACTATTTTTCTGGTTTTCTGTTATACGTTCTGTGACAGTGATTGCATCGTAGTGATAGCTAATTACGAATCTCCACTGGTTTTAAAACTGTTCTTATCCTTGCATCTTATGCAAGCTCAATTGGAGAAATTATAGTAAAATCTATACTAAACATTTGTTTTTAAATTCAGTTTTCAAGTTTTGTTTCTGTTATCTTATCTTATCTGGCTTTAGATAACCTGGAATGGATTAATCGCCTGATCTGCAATAACAAAAGATATGGAATTACTATCTATATTGTTATATTATTCAGTTCTGAAACACGAGGGCTTGTTGTGTCAATTGTATGGTTTGAATCTGTAATAATATACTTCTTTAACAGGAGATTTTGGTTCTGTTTGAATCCTGAAATCAATCATCATTGTTTTAGTAATGACCATTGGTCAAATCCCGGGTCTCTGGAGCTTAGAACTCTTTTCGTGGTCCACTTTGACTACATCGCCTTCTTATTAAGGATGTTAATATCTATCTCTGTCATATAGTATTTTCATTTGTGAACTAGAAATGTTTAATTTTTCTCTAGCAATACTGTGCATTTTCTAATTCATAGACAATAACTCAGTGGTTTCTCTTTGGGTTCAACTGGACTACCCATTATTAAGGCAGTTGTAAAGTTGAGAGCTGTCTACCAAACATCATAGAACATTGAATCCAGTACTATCTAGCTAAGTGCTAATTGGTTGTCGTGGATATCATAAGTTGATAACATACTTTCTATAGTTCTATTTGCTCATTCTGACCATCTGAAACTGGTTCTTGTTTAATGTATCCTTTAGGTTACATACTTCTTGAAATATTTTAGACCTTGATCAATGTATAACTCCAGGGGAACATCAAAAATGGAAATAAATGTATTCACTAATTTCCTGGGTACATAGTCAGTTTAAATGTGTTTGAGGGGCATGGCATCTATCCACTTTGTAAAGTTATCACCTACTACCAGGATGTATTTATTACCCCTGTTTGGTATGGGATATGGGCCTTGAATATCAACGGATGTTCTATCCACAGACATTCATACATTATAAGTTTTCATCGTGGCCTTTGTATGTCTCGGTGGAGTTTTTAGTCTTGCACACTGGTCACAAATCTTACACTAATATTCTATATCACTACGTAATTTGATCCAGTAAAATATAACACCTTGAACACTGCTGTGCAAATGGTCTTCACTTCGTTTGGTATAAGTTTTAACGTTTGGACTAGGTTTATGAACTGTTTGCTTTCTGTAATGTAAAGCACATCAATTGACTTTAGCCTGTCAATTATTTGCCAATAGTACCAGTACTGTTCTTGATCATAGCTAGAGATTTCTTGTCATGTAGGTTTTTGTTTATTTCTTAGTCATTGTTTTATCATGGATGGTGTCAGGTCATTGTTTTGTAGAGCAAACATATTCTGCAAACATTCAATGGACGTTTGTTCACTACTGCACCCTGGTTTGGTGCTAATTGTACTTGTATTACAAACAGAATTTGATGTTTGGCTGCACCATCATGACTTACAGAAATTACGGAGTTTTGAAGGGAGGTCAGGACATTCACAATTTTCTAAGAAAATTTCTTCTGCTTGGGAACAATATTTACGAGATCATTAACTCAAGGCCTTCGACTTAAAGCATCACTGCTTAGCGAAATTTTTGCAGGTCTATAATGAACAGTAAAATCGTATTGTCCGAGAATTTCTAACCATCTGGCTAGCTGTCCTTCACAATTTTCGTTAATGTTCATGAATGAGTCATTTAAGACTCCCATGTTCAGTTATTACATCAAAATGAGCTCCATAAAGGAAATGATGGATGTATTTAATAGAACAAACTACACTGAGAAATTCTTCTAGTTCAACAATAATTTCTTTTAGCTCTAATAAGACATTTTTAATAAAAGGCAATATTTTTTACCATCCTGAACTTTTTAAGTTGATATAGATGACATGAATATTGAAAATAGATATGAAAATAAATGGTCTTAATTATGATAATGAATGAGTTGGTCGATCAGGGAAGTAGTCGTTTAGGGAAGTGGTCGCTTAAAAAGAGGTTATTAACTGATGTTTTACAGTTTTTCCTTACCGAAAACCGACAAAAATTTTTAAATGAATTTGTGTGGCTTTATTGGATTCCTATATAGTTCGCTTGCACCTACTTCTTGAAGCATTTGTAAATAACTGAAACCATAGATCTTTCGTTAATACGTATAAAGACCCGCCTCGTTAAGGTCGCTGACTTCAAATCACTGTAACTTGTCACTGATAGAGGGTCGTGGGTTCGATGCCAGCTACTGACCATGTCTCTTTATATGAGAAAATAGGCAGTTGCTTACAAAAGATGGGAGTCTAGTACTGGTTCTTCCAAGAAACGATGATAAGATGAACTGTCCGCCTCATATGACTCTGACTGTTGAAAAGAGGCGTTAAACTACAATCGGACGCTCGAGTTGTTATTTACAGCCTTATAAGTATCATATTTGGAGTATTTTCACATGTTGAACACCCGTTATCTAATAACCAAAGCAACATCAAATTTTACAGAAGCAAGAATAATAAAAGTGAAGAGAGCGATGGGCATTTTTCTGATCTGAAGTTTTTATGAATAGCATACAATGTATTCCTTGATGTTGGCATTTCTTATTTCTTCATTGAAAATAGATGTATACGAGTAAACATTGCTAATTATAAGTGTCAATGCTGATATAGTTTACAAAAGTCATCAACAACTTCCTTAAACTAATAAAGCTTGACACACATTCTCCCTATTCATGCAGGCTAACTCTGTCATGTCTCGTTTCTGTCTTGAGAATCAGTTAACGTTCGTATGCGTCATGTGAAACCATGTACCAGTCATATACATACGTAACCAAGAGAACACCACTCTGTCAAGTGTTGTACCTACCTTGAGCGGATTAAGTTAATGTACATAGGCTCCACGCTTATTTCTGTGTCAAAATGGAAAAAAATACATTCGAATAATTGATAGAACAATCAAATTATTTGTTGTAAATTGTAATACTTAAATGAGTATTTAAAGCGGACTGGATAAGTGTTGAATTCGAAGCAAATATCTAGTGCAATGCATAATTTTAGGTAATAATAGTGTCGGATAATTAATACACTAGACGAAATAAGTATAATCATTTAGAAAGATGGCACAAAATTCGTTTAAATTACATTTTATTTCAGCTTTTAAATCTATGGTTGAAATGTTATCATAAAATTACTTGCTTACATTTATCTAAGTGCACATTTTTTTGTAAATTTAAAGAATGAACTATGTGAATTGGACATAAAAATACAATGTATACATAGAAGCGCAAGCAGGCTTTAGATCAAATTTAGGCACAGTGGACAATATTGAAGAATTAATGAATTAATAAAGTTTATGAAGAGTGATGACATTTCATGAATAACACAATTAGATAAAAGACTAATTACCATTGGAAAAAATAAAATTTTGGCGTTTCACTACTCATAATCTCAAAACCTTAGCATATGGCACAAATTTTGGAATTATAATGATTATTGAAAGTTTTGTCTCTTTGATATACAGAAACTAAATCTAGGCAAAAAGGTTTTGTTCTGTTATCATATCCGCTTATTTGATGTTCAACAAAGAAATGCATCTCAGGTTTTAAAAGCATTTCACCAATGTTTCGTAAATAATCCCTCGAATTCAGTCGCTTCAGATAGTTCATAATAAATGAGTTTTTTTCAGCGTCAGTCCAGCTTCTAATGTTTATGCTGCATAACTTTGCTCGAAGTGCTGCCTTGTATTGGTAGGAGACTAGTTTCAACCACACCGTTTACTGTATTCCATAGAATGCCTTTGCAAAACATTCAATGTTACCAGTCTAGGGTATACTGCACTGCAAGTCATCCTTTGAAATACTGTGCTTTGTACATTAGATATAACGTTCATATTTCTCGAAATAGTACAGCTGTTTGTTCAACCACTGTAAAAGTTGGTTTGTGTAATCACTAAGTCTTAATCCAGAAGAATGTTAATATGTTTTTCTGAAAGGTTGCTTGCTTCACCACTAGTTTGGACTCCAAACATGACTGTAGCCTTTTCTCAGCAATCGTGTAGAGATGGTTTGTGGTTTGTATACTAACCATAGGACGCTAGAAAAGGAAATTAAATCTCAATATGGGATTATTGAAGCTTGCATTGAAAAAATGAGACATTATTTATCGCACCTAAATGTAATTTTAAAAAATCTTCCAGTTGCCTCCCTTTATTTGCGGACTGAAAAGATAAATAAAGAATTGTGATTTATGGTTTTAAACAGAATGAACATGTTAAAACATCAGAAACCATTATTACGTGTTGCAGAGAATATTGTACAAGAGCTTTTTCGTCCATTCACCACATCATGTTGAAAATATACCATTATGAGCTGTGTTTAATACACTGAGGTTGCGAATATAAAATATGTGTTGTAAACTGTATTGCCTTGCTGAATACAAAAATACTTTAAAAATGCAAATTACCTGGCGCAGTATTACCAAATCTACCACCGGGAAGGTGTGGTTCGGGAAGGCGTGGCACTAAAGAAAAAAAAATATTTGTATGCATGTCATGAAAAAAAACTATGCATTGCATTTATGTTAATTTGATGAGAGACACTCTACACCGTGTACTTCCCGACACTCTGTGATTCTTGTTTTAAACACAACATCAAATCTTAATAGCAGGCTTTATTCTCAGATTCTTACTCACGGAAATATATGGCCCATATAAATCTGAGTATTTCTACAAACATAGAATACGGATTTGAACTTTAAACATCAATCAACATGACCCTACACTGCCATGAAGATATTCTATCAAACTGAAACAGTCATGAAGTTTTTATTTTATAGTGCACAGTTTTCTATGAAAACATTCCTGCATAATTATGTGACATAGTAATAAACATCGCGTATATAAACTGTTGAATATTAGTTATCATTTCAATATGTGATCTGTAAGTAATTATCTGGTCAATACACGATTTTAACAACTAAAGGTATTGTATTGAAGCGCTGAGGGGACATTAAAACTTAATAGATAGTACATGTACAGTTAGGATTTATCATTTAATACTTATATATTACGATTTGGATGACATTTTGACCAAACTGTTGTCTTTTTGGGCTTATATCATATCTATGGAACCACTAATGGTATTGCATTGAAACTTCACACATGGATTTTGAGGATGGTATCCCAGGTTATAGGCCAAGTTCCTTGACTCACATCTAAATTACAACCAAAGAATGCCCTATTTGGACTTAGAAAATATTGGTTAATGTTTTATGTGCAAGTTCTAATCTCAGTTACCTAAAATGGTACTAGTAATGCATTGAACTTTCTCTCATGTCTTTTGGAATGACATATCAGGTTAGTGGCCAAAGTCCAAATATGTTTCATAATTTGATCAAAATGCAGGTCAGAATCATGATACTTGGCCAATAAACGTATATGGTATTCACAAAGACATGAGTGAAGTTTCTATGCAATACCAATAATGTTTACTGAAATATGAACTCGTATGCAAACCACTAACCAATATTTTCCAAGCCCTAAAAGTGTATAATTCGGTCAAAATGACTTCCAAGTGTGTGGTCTTAACCCATAAGTATAAGTATTAAATTTTAAATTATAATACCTCCTAGTCTTAAAAATTAGTCTTGGCTCTTAAGTACTTATTTTTCTATCTGTTAAGTATAGATGTCCCCTCAGCGCTTCCGTTGTATGGGGTACTTGGTACTTTTCACCAAGATATATTCCTAGTCCACCATCAGTTCGACTGATATTAAATTCAAACAGTATCAAATAAAACATAATGGAATAAGGATCAAACTAAATTAGATTATATCAAACCGTAGCATCTATTTACATTGTATTAAAATTTTGATTATGTTAGATATGCTACAGATCTCAGGTGTTATGTTCAGTAATAATGAGACAACAATCACACAAAGATAAAAGTTAAATTGAAGTGGCTTAATGAACATAAATAAAGGAACTAGATCACTAAGTAAATCTTGGAAAACACTACTGTTCTATTAATTACGTAATGTTAGCAGTTGCAATAAACTACAATCATGGTGCCCTATAAAGATGTCAAAGTGTTCTTTATAAGTTAAAATACTAGCTCAAGTTATCTGAAATACATGTATAAAAACACAAAGTTCACAGCCTGTAAATCTCCATCAATATAATTCCCTGCAGAAATTGCCAGACGTATGCTTTGAAAGACAAAAAAAATGAACTGAAGCCTTATTCAGATATTTTTTATTATTAGGATTAGGCGAAATTTAAATCCACGCTATAAGTACCTGGTGAGGGTCCATCAATCCTTCTCTCACGCTCACGTGGGGGTACAGGGTCTGAAATGATACAGATAATCAACTGAAGCTTTTCAAGGTAAATATTTAAATACATTTTTAAAAGAAGAATTGATGAATAAGTATAACCCACTCCAAACCCACTTACACAAAATTCGTCAGCAAAATGATTCGTACAAAACTTACTACCCCTTACCCTAGGGACAAAACATATTTCACCCGAGAATTCATTAAAACTGTTTACAAATTGATGTATATAAATATGTGTATCACTTTGAGTATCTATTTTGTACTAGATATTTAAGTAACAATATTTAAGTCATGGAAGTAGATATCGAAGCTCTAAAGCTTGTGTATATGCACTGTTGTCTTCATGTTTCGACATTCTTAAAAATCTGTATTTGAAATCAATTCATAACTGTCATCGAAGTTATTTTCAAAATAATATAGCTGTTTGTGATGATTAAGGTTCATTTAAGGATTAGTTTTTAGGATTAAATGATTCTTCTTTAATCCTACTGTCTGGTTTTAAAGAGTTATATAAAAACACAATGCCCTTAATATACAAAACACTTCTTTATAGTGAGTGACACTGTATGGTATGACATTATTATTGTCCTCAAATTTGGTCAGTAGTTTAATGTGCAAATATGAAAAACCAAGACATATTCATTCTTCTACATTCAGTCAATGTCAGTTTCACCTTTATTGGCGTTGTTGAGCCAAGTTTTAATTTTGGGTAAAAATGAATCAATTTAAAAACATTTCAGTCATGTTCAAATACTTATTTTAGTCCAATAACAATGGTCTATTCTTACTTCTTTTTTCTCTTGACACAAGTGTATGCATCAGCATTTCCTTTGCCATCTCACCACATTGTTGATAATTTAATATAATTGCAATACATTTAGTTATCATGATATGTTTCGAGCTTGAAAATGAAATAGTTGTGCCTATGCTTGTTTGCATATAAATACCATGTACATGTACATAAAGTAATTTTATCAAAATTTAAATATGGAATGATAACGAAACGTTCCCCACCCACCATCAGACATGTTTTTTTTATAACTATTTATTCAATGGTTTGGCAAGTTACACAGTATTACACATCAAAATTAATACATTTTTTTCAAAAGAAAAATTATTACACGTCTAGATTTTATCATGTATGTATTAGCAAAATAAAAAGTATAAAAAGGCTATGCTTCGAATCGTTGGTACGTTTACCTGTATTAAACAGATATAATCATTAATAAAAAATGAAATTCTATGTTCTGGGGAAAGGTGAGTGAAAGAAAAATAATTAAAGAATGAAAAAAAAGCATAATAGAAATAATAAAGAATGCCAATTTTTAACTTAAGGGAGTCTTCCAAATTATGATTGCAGAAAGAAGCAAATTAACAATTATATAAAATCAATATTGGTTGGTTGTTCTTAGATATTAAATAAGAAAATGTACATATAATACATGGAAATTACACAGGGAGTGACTCAAGTGCTGTCAGAAAACATGACCACCTGTTATTAAATTTGACTAGATTATATGATTTTTGGGCTATATATTTTTTAATTTTAATATGAGCTGACATATAATTAGTAAAATTATTCAACATTGGAATTTATGACTTGGATCTACATGAAAAAAAAATAATTTACGAGCCAAAAGTAAAATAGCATTTAATGCTACATCAGAATTTGTCATGGTATGTGGACTTCCAAATATTAGATCTGTTGTCAACCATAGTATTCTCGAGTGAATGTTATTGTCTAAAACCCATGTCTTTAAAGAATGCAAAAAGTTTGATGTATGGGTACAATCATGAAATAAATGCTTTAAAGTTTCAGATTCTTCATTACAAAATGTACATAAATTGTTATTTTTGATACCCATTTTACACAGTAAATGGTTTGTTCCTAAAATCCTATGATTAATATGGTATTGAAGCCACAATAGGTTTGGATCTGTAGTAATAAAATAAGGTACTTTGAGTGTATATTTCGATTTAATATTTTCCTTCAAATCTAAATCATTATTCCATTTAGTTTTTGCAGTAAAGTCCAAAGTATTCCTATTGACCAAGATATCATACAGATTTCTGCATCCTTTTTTTGAACAAGTAAACGTTTTAATAAATACGAGGGTTGTCCATTAAGTATGTCGACTTTTCTCATAACTCCGAAGTCCTTTAGGATCACTTAATGAAACTTAGCATAGACAAACTACTATTCATATTCTATTTCGTGGTTTTGTAATTTTAGACGATGTTTCGCTTTGAAGTGCACATATTAATGTATTCATGACAACCAGCAGCGCTATGCGGCACACGAGTCATTTGAATAGTATATGTTGATATAAAACGCTAAATAAAACAGTAAGAAATGGTGAATTGCGCACAAAATTACGTCTGCCTAAAACCAAATGTCAAGACGTCATTTCTTGTAAAAAAAGCAACGGAAATGCTTTCTTTTTGATCGAGAAATGACAAGTTTGGTGACGCCGTTACGAGACACAAACTAAAAAAAATATGACGTCGAAAGGAGACGTCAAGTTGGGTACAACGATCTAGTTCTGTCAGGCCTTAGGAAAACACACCAGCAAACCTACAGTATGATACATGATGCCTGAACTGTGAAGAATGTTGTCGAACGTTAGTGACTAAATAATGTAACTAATTTAAAGACTGTAATGAATCTGTAAAAAATGAAATGCACTACAGACGACCAGCGAAACAGCGAAAAGTTGACGTTAGAGCAGGGCGTTAGAGAATTGCTAGCAGAAGATCGGCGAATAATCTTTAGCCCTTTTTCATCGCAATTGGGAAATCAAAATCATATATTCATCAGATTCTAATATAAAACAAAGGCTGAATCGTCCGTGTGGAAAACACGGAGAACCTTACCTCTGAAGAAGGCCAGAGTATCCAAATCATTCGGAAAACAACTTGTGTTTTTATGGACGCCGAGGCATGCTGCTATAGCAATATTTGGTGCCAGAAACAATGAAGACTGTGTCTTCATTCGATTAGATATTCTACATAAACATCTGAAGTAAATAGATTTCCTGACAAAGGGAATGTGTTTGTTCAGGCGGTGCCAACATAGACAAAGTTTAGGATGAAAGTTTGACCTGACGTCAAAGTGACGTTAAGAGACGTTATGCCGTGCGCCGGGTATGTGTTAGCGATGTAATTGAACACAATGCAACTTTATTCATGTTCTTTGTATCTTAATCAAATTTGCAACACTCCTCAAGGAAGATTTAATTATACATCACTGAAATTACGTTACAAATTTTAAAAAATAGCCGAGTTATGAGAAAAATCCACATAAATAAAGGACAACCCTCGTATAGGTTGAACAATAATCATATTGTTTTCTTTGTGCTTATCAGTAACAACATTTAGCCTTCTCATTCCAGCTTTAATTGAGTGAATGATACTGTTGTACTGTAAAACATTAGTTTGCACCTGGAACTTTTGAGTAAACAAGTTATATGGATAAAATTACCTTCAAGACCTAACAAGTACAATACCTTTGTCTACAAATTTCTTTTATAAAAGAAACTGTTTCCCCCAATTTTGAACATATTCCACCACACAGGCAAAGTAATAAATTTATCCAAAGATATGTTAATTGACCTGCCTGTTTGATCGATTTCTACATGTTCTAAAATGAGTAATTAAATATCTGTGTCATATATAATGATATTTGCATTATAACACCAGTTAGAATTTATAAATATTCACAAATTACTTAAGTGTATCATGTTTTCATATCGCGTTTAGCTGTCGATTATTGAAAATGTCATACCAGCCATTTTGTTCCCATCAGTCATCTGTTTCTATTTATATCACGCCTACTACAAAATACTCTGCTGTCATTGGATTTTTTGACGTCACGTGGTGACCTAATATATTCTATATTAGGTTAACAGAATATATTAGGTCTGTAATGGAGTCATTCATATTTAAATATTGGGTCTGTAATGGAGGCTTTTATTGCAAATGATGATGAGGAAGGTAGCCAACGTGATATAATCGTTACAGGGATAGTAACTGACCCGATACGGGATATATCTGGGTCAGTTACTAACCCTGTAACTATTAATATACTTTGTACATGATTCAACAAGATAAAACAGTTAGTCAACAATATTACAGTTATAGTTTGATCATGGAATATACATTTCTACATGTTATCTAAATAACTCAAATACTTCTAGAAATGTAAGTACCAAACAAACTGTAATGCAAACATTAGGACCAATAGATTATTTTAAAAACACATAAGGATTAAAGATTATCGAAAAAGGCAAGGATTCCCAGGAAAACACATACACAATAGCCAACCTTCTCTATAGCAGGACTAATGCTTTTGATATGAAATTACCTGATAAAATTAAGTGATATCATGAACCTAGTTATAAACTAGAACATGATTAAGGCACATACAATGGGCACAGTTTTTTCCTGGCATGTAACAAGAGATTTTTTCACAAGGGCCATGATGGTATGCATATACACATATTCACGCATCTAATTAATAACTAATATCTATTTAGAATATATGTATCATGTACATGGCATAAATACAAACAATATAAGATGATAAATAAAACAATAAATAAAAGAAAACATCGGATAAATAATCTATAAGAAGTATTGCGCGTATTCTTAAAAACAAATTATCAAAGATACATAGATGAATAAATAGAGTAAGAAATACCATTTCAGTCTTATGATAATATTCTGGTATTAAACAAGAAAGAGTAAACTCTTGTTTCCAATGTGGTCCCAAAATATATTGAGTTATTTTTCTGTTAAGATATAATCCCAGATGGTTATGACTGGGATCACAGATAATAAATTATAAATACTATGCCAATTAAAATGATGATTTACATTAAATCATAATTATTATAAAGACAAAAAATATAGCAAAAAATACACCATAGATAGGGCTCAAATGATAATGAGATCATAAGTAAATTATTAGAATAAAGTATCAGTTTCTAAAATTAGCCTTAACTTAAAACAAAATTTTGAAGTGATGTTTTTAAGATTGGTGGACTTAAAGAACTTAAAGACATTGAACAGCTACTATATAAGTGGACCCCCCCCCCCAAAAAAAAAATCCACATGAGGTCTAATCTCTTGTTTTATTGCCCCTAATGGGATTAATCCTGTCTTTTCATGGTCAGCTAAGTGTCTGTAGACTTGACACCTAGTCATATAAGAGGTCATAAATTCTATTGATAATTAGTTCATGGATAACTTCCTGTTGTTTTTATAATACAAATACAATATATTCATTTGCTTTATAAGCATTTTATGTAATTAATGAATGTTGTCCTTTAATTACCAGATAATGTAAGAACAGTTAATACATGAAAAATGCAACTGAATGCTTCTTCTATATCTAAATCAAATCATTTTATTTGTACATGAAATTATTTTTTACAAGATAACTTATTATAATCTTTAAAATAACTTGCAAAGAAACTATGTTTATACCAGTACTGCTTGAGAAAATATATTGGTTAGAAATATTTAACAGGTATAAAGGTGTAAGGATGCGTTTGTATTATTTTCACAAAATGGATGTTTAATTTATCAAAATCATTCAGACCTAACTAATTGGTGTCAATGGTGTGAGGTACATATATTTGCAAATGTGTTTGAAGCGTTGAGCGTTTATTTGAGTAATTAATTTCTTTAATCATAGTAAATGAGATGTCTTATTCTTAATAACACAACAATCACACAAAGATAAAAGTTACATTGAAGTGGCTTAATGAACATGAATATAGGAACTAGATCACTAAGTAAAGCATATTTTTTTGGAATCCTGGGAAATATTAAGTACTGCTCTATCAATAACGTAACAGCAGTTGCAATAGATTACAATCATGGTGCCCTATAAAGATGTCAAAGTGTTCTTTATAAGTTAAAATACTAACTCAAGTTATCTGAAATACATGTATGAAAATACATAGTTCATAGCCTGTAAATCTCCATCAATATAATTTCCCAGCAGAAATTGCCAGACGTATGCTTTAAATGACTAAAAACAGAACTGAAGCCTTATTCAGATATTTTTTATTATAAGGATTAGGCGAAATTTAAATCCACGCTATAAGTACCTGGTGAGGGTCCACCAATCCTTCTCTCATGCTCACGTGGGGGTACAGGGTCTGAAATGATACAGATAATCAACTGAAGCTTTTCAAGGTAAATGGTTGGACACATTTTAAGAGAAAAATGGATGAATAAAATAAATTCTTATAACCCACCACAAACCCACTTACAAAAAATTCGTCAGCAAACTGATTCGTACAAAGCTTGGGAAACAAATGTGTTTCTGTTTCAGATTTCTTTCCGGTTACAACAAAGTGAAAACTAACATGTGACATTATCCATGATAGGTGTGCTGGCAGAAAAATTCTATATCCGTATTTGTCTTATCAAGGATCTTAGTATCAGTAGGTGACATACACATATTTTTTGTACTGTATAACAATGAGAATTGTACTGAACACTATTCATACATTGTATATCTATATCCAAGGTACTGTCTAATTCATTAAGGCTGTTTACACATTGATGTATTTATATATTTTACATGCATAAATATGTATCACTTTGAGTTTCTAATTTGTACTAGATATTTAAGTAACACTATTAAAGTCATGGAAGTAGATTATCAAGCTTTAAAGCTTGTGTATATGTACTGTTGCCTTCCTGTTTCGACATTCTTAAAACATATGTATTTGAAATCAATTAACTGTCATCGAACTTATTTTCAAAATAATATAACTGTTTGTGATGATTAAGGTTCATCTAAGCATTAGTTGTTAGGATTAAATTATTCTTTTAATCCTACTGTCTGGTTTTAAAGAGATATATAAATCTCACATTGCCCTTAATACACCAAAACAATGCTTAATAGTGAATGACACTGTATGGTATGACATTATTCTTGTCCTCAAATTTGGTCAGTAGTTTTATGTACGAATATAAAAGCCAAGACATATTCATTCTTCTACATTCAGTCAATGTCAGTTTCTCCTTTTCTGGCATTGTTGAGCCAAGTTTTAATTTTCGGTAAAAGTGCTATGAAATAATTTAAAAACATTCCAGTCAAATACTTATTTTTGTTCAACAACGCTGGTCTATTCTTACTTCTTTTCCCTCTTGACACAAGTGTATGCATCAGCATTTCATTTGCCATCTCACCACATTGTTGATAATTTAATATAATTGCAATACATTTAGTTATCATGATATGTTTCGAGCTTGAAAATGAAATAGTTGTGCCTATGCTTGTTTGCATATAAATACCATGTACATGTACATAGAGTAATTTTATCAAAATATAAATATGGAATGATAACGAAACGTTCCCCACCCACCATCAGACATGTTAATTGACCCGCTGTTTGAGCGATTTCTACATGTTCTAAAATGAATAATTAGATATTAACAATTGATATTTACATCGAAACACCATTGAAAATTTATAAATATTCACAAATTACTTAAGTGTATCATGTTTGCATATCGCGTTTATATGTCGATTATTGAAAATGTCATACCGGCCATTTTGTTCCCATCAGTGATCTGTTTCTATTTATATATTTTGTACATGATTCAACTAGACGAAACAGTTAGTCAACAATATTACAGTTATATTTTGATTATGGAATATACATTTCTACATGCTATCTAAATACTCAAATACTTCTAGAAATGTAAGTACCAAACAAATTGAAATGCAAACATTAGGACCAACAGATTATTTAAAGAAACTCATTAGGATAAAGGCTAGGATTCCCAGGAAAACATACGAAATATTCTACCTTCCCCATAACAGGACTAATACTTTTGATATGATACTACCTTCCTCAAAACCTGCCATCCATATAGCTGCCTAACACATAGGAACATACAAACAAATTGTAGACTAAACAGTCTTGTAGCATAGCTACCAGTGATCTAAACTTGAATTGTTGACCAAGCCTCACACTTACTCCGAGGGTAAGAAGTATACTATTTCATATGTAAATGATAGACAAATACAAAAAATAGAGGTACAATCAATTGATGATATCAAACAAGTTAATTGCAAACCAACAGAGAAATAAGAGAAATGATTAAGGCTCATAAAGAAGTCATAGTTTTTTCCTAGCATGTAACAAGACACTTTAACACGAGGGCCATGGTGGTATGAATGTACATATATTCGCGCACATAATCGTTAATTCGAATTCATTTAGAATTTATGTATCATGTTCATGGCATTAATATAAACAGTATATGATGACAAATAAAATAATGAATAAAAAAATCATAGGATAAATAATCTATAAGAAGAGTGCACGTATTATTAAATACAAATTATCAAAGATACATACATGAATAAATAAAGTAAGAAATACCATGTCAGCCTCATGATTATATTCTGGTATTACACAAGAAAGAGTAAACTCTTGTTTCCATTGTGGTCCCAATAAATATTGTGACTGACACACTGATTTTTTTTTACTGTTAAGATAAAATCCCAGATGGTTATGCCTGGGATCACAGATAATAAAATTATAAATACTATGCTAATTAAATTTATAATTAACATTAAATCACATATATTATAAAGAAAAAATATCAGAAAAACGACAACACCATGGATACGGCTAAAATTATTATGAGATCATAAGACTAATAAAATATTAGAATAAATTACTAGTTTCTAAAAAATGAGCCTTAACTTGTTTTTCAAAATCATTTATTGAAATGACGTTTTTAAGATTGGGAGGTAAAACATTTCACAACTGACAACCAGCATAAAAGTCTTAAGGCCTTGAGATTTAACTTAAAGGATTGAGAAACAATCACGTGCACTAATTTAGTTCTGTAAGAATGATTAGTATTCTGAGCAACAAAGATTTCTTTCATATAGTTAGGTATTAGCTCATTTATTTATTTTAAAAACATGAAAAGGGGATATTTGCTCAACTCTTTTACAAACAGGAAGCCAATTTAATTGTTTAAAATATAATCCATTAACATGAGACCTATGTTCTAAATTGAGGACAAACCTGATTAACTTGTTTTGAGTGACCTGTAACTTGTCCTTTAATTTCTTTGTGAGACCATGGAATCAAACAGAAAAAGAGTAGTCAAAATTACATATCAAATTAAAGATGAAATAAGAAGTTTTATAGTGTGTCTAGTGACAGGCTGCGTTGACGGTACAAACATTATAGCCTAGCATTAGCTTTCTTGAAAACATAATTGACCATATTTTCATACGACAAAGAACTACATTTTGTATCAAGGACTGCACCAAGATACTTTACTGAAGATGTTGAATGATTTTTTTCACCGTTGCAAGATATGTTTAATAAATTAGAGTTTCTCAATTTAGGTTTAGAACCAAAGAGTATGGATTCTGTTTCCCTAAATGAAAGGTTTGTGAATATAAATTCCAAATATTGCAGAAGGAAATTTACAGCTTTCCATCATCACAATTTGACAACACGAGGGAACAAAACAAAGAGTTTCTTGACAAAGAACTGGAAACTGTAAAGCAGACGAATATGAAGGGTTCAAGTTGTATTTTGTGAGAACTGAGATATTCCGGACACTCATGTTTGAAAGCATCCTAAAACAAATAATTGTGGTAATTGGAACTTACATTTTCCTATGACAAATAAATATGTAAAACAATGACATGTATCTAAAAATCACAAAAACAAACCGAATTTCATATCTATGTTTATGAATATATCCAATGGAATGTTATCACAATGCACCATGCACATGGAGATGCAAGATAATGTTCTTCAATTGCTCAATATATTTTTGTAACATGAATATTTATACTAGTGGTATTTATCTGTTAACCTAGGTATCCTTAAACAAACAATAGCTTTCAAAATATTGCTCCATATCTTGCAAACTTGCATTCATACCTTGGTCTTTCAGAAAATATACAAATGGTTAAGAAAATAGCATTGCAATTTATCTTACAAAACATCTCACTGCTGTTGCAAGAGTCATTGTTAAGTCTGAAACATTTGCACAAAGCAATTCTGTTAATGCACATGTGATGCTATTAAAAGTCAAGCTGACCAGACATTATCAGTTTGGACATCTTGAGAGATAGTTAGTTATGTATTATCTATTATCATTCATTAAATACATTATAAATTTGTAGGTAAATCCTGATACCATTTCTGGTGTTTATAATTGTCTAATTATCATAGCAATTTATATCTGTTTGATGACTTTTTAAGCATTTTTTGCATTCATTTTGCTTTTGTAATGTCATTGTAGGTGGCCATAATCATGTATGACCCAGATAGAGATAAACATCTTAATGGATGGACAATTGTGCATAAATAGTAAAATTAGATTGCATATACGTATATGCAGTCACTACTCCTACCTAATCCAAGTCTTAGACCCTACAGAAAACCACGACCGGCAATACCAGCGAAAACGAAAGCACGTGCTTCAGCCATATTTGCCTTTTTTGACCAACGTTATTGAGATGAATACGAAGTCAAATAATTTCTACCGGAAAATATATACGTAACATTATACTTAATGCTCAATAACTATCAAATAATAGGATATAACGATGCAAAGCAGGTCATACTGATATTAAAAGAATTTGTACCAGCCATGTCTCAGTTCGGTTACTCGTCGAAACGTTTCATTGGCCCAGAACAAGAAACGTTCTTGTTCTATTTTTAGAAAAGGTTTACACTAACTTCCAAACACCGTAACACATTTCCGTACTTTGCATGTTTGATTTCTAACTTGTAGAAAGTCTCTTTTATCCACGAAATGTCTTACTTTTTCGAGTATTTATTGTTTTGTTGACATCCTAATCACAATAATTATAAAAATATATTTCGACAAGCATTCCGATATGTTTCTTTATATTCAGTGTGTAGGAAATATAGGATATATTGAAGAAATGACAATATATAAATCGCTAATACAAAGTTATTCATGTTACTTGAAAACAGAGAATAATATCATGACTATTTGTGTTTATTACCTTATAATTTCGACAAGAACTTACCTGAAAAAACTTACAACAATAAAAATAAGTTGATATAATACTGTACATACTGCCTTTGTAATAATATCCATTTTGTCCGCTTTACTTAAAAAAAAGTTATGTACATATATTAGATATTACAAAACCTCACTTACGTTTAAATTTATAGAAGTAAATGATCCTTGATGTATTGTATAAAGGCTTGAATAAAAATACACACTATTTCCTTGAACTATATATACTATATTACCACGATTCCTCAAATGCAGTGTGGGTTTTGTCCAGTATATCAAGGGCAATTTTTCACCAACTGTTTGAGAGAAACATTTATTTAACTTAGGAATGAAGTGTTTACAGTCAATTGATTTTATATATCGTAGTACAACAAAATCGATTCACGAAGTCTGAAATATTGCAGCCTGCCTCCTATTTCCTTCAAGAACAAGAATTCAAAATCCACCAATGTGTTCTTAGCCATCTAAAATTAGGCCAAGAGTTAAGTCAATAAGTCCCCAAGACTGTGACAGACATAGTTCTTGTTGTTCATGCATTCAGCCTGATACTATGTACCATGTAGTATAATATACTAAGAATAACAATCCTTCAGTATTAACTATTAAACCATCAAACAACTGCTTCTAATACTGACACTGTATCAGTCAGTGAGAGAGAGACTGATACTTTAAGTGCAGGGAGTCACATAAATGATGCCTCAGCTATCATCAGTGACCTTGAAGAGTAGAATATTAGAAGTGTGAGTCAAAAGTCACCTGTTATTGAACCAAGTGAGTCTGGCATCATTGGTAATGTAGAAAAAGAGGTTAATGAAGATGCTACTACACGAAGATCTGGCCGACATAGGACACTACTAAAATGGCTAAACACTGCGGAATACGTCCTTAATTTCCACAGTTATAAGACCGACCCCATTGTTTTCTACTCATACTGACCAAACATGACTTACAATTAATGACTAACATCATAACATTAATTGTGACTGTTCCATGAATCAGTGGTAATCCATTTTTTACTCATTATTAACAATTACTTAATCCATTATTTTTATAAATGAAGTCAGTGTTGGATTTCTTACTCAAAATAATACCATAATTTTATGTTTGCACCATTGACATACATAAAGTTGCTTTTGGAGAAGTATGCATTACAGTAATCATCACTTTGTAAGCTTAAATTTATATTGACATCTGTATGTTGATATGAGTATATATGTCAAATACTATTAATTTGATTGGCTGCCTAAAGTTTGTAAAAAACAATCACACATTGATAAGCACTCAAGAATAAAATCATACCCGGGCAAAAATTATTAAATTTCAGGGACAGGTAAGATGTTTTTGTAAGTATTTAATCAACAAAAAGAAATGACATTACATGAAACTCATGCATCTTGAGAATGGTTAGATATTTAGGTTTAAGTATCACTACATTACACTTATTCCAAAACAAGTGCTACATTTCTAGATATCAATACTGAAAAAGATGAAGATGATTAATTGAAAACCAACGTTTTTGAAGAATCTATGAATTGCCATCAGTAAATAGAATTTTCATCGTGTTACTCTCGAACGGGAGACGTGGGAATCACATACTGCCAGGCAAAACGTTACAGAAGAATTACGTCGGACGAAAACTATTTTATGCGAGATTGTGAAAAACGCAAAACAAATTTTATAATGAAGATAACTATCTTATACAAGCTATTTTAAAGACATCATCATTTAGTATAGAAACGCACTACAACAGAGTTCTTTTTCTTCATTAAAATACAGTATTACATTTGTTTGTACTCATGACCCTTTCTATCTACTATTGGAAAGATAATTAATCAATACTGAGGACTGCCATTCAAAGAATGGATATGTGCAAGATCTTTCAAATTCAAGCCTGGCCTAGTTATTGCACTGGAACGTCCTTCTTATTTACAAGATTTACTTGATCATTCAAAATTAATGACATGTTAGTAGGGGGTCAAATATTTAAATGTAACATATCCAGGCGTTCACATAAAATGAAAGTGGATGCCATTTTTCAGGTAATATATTTTAAAGATTTTAAATCAAGCATGGGCTATCTTGTTCTTCAACAGCAGTGATGTACTTATTACAGAATCAACACGTCGGCCAGACAAAACAAAAGTGTAGTCAAAGAATGCAGAGTCATACATTTGACATTAATTAAACAGTATCTTGAAACTTCAATGAATGTTTCTGAACATTTTAACCTTCCTGATCATAGTCTTGATGGTTTTTATTTTATGCCTACAGACAAAGGGTACACTACCTGGCAAAGACTTTCAAAAGAAACCAAATGGATGCACACTCTTGGTACTGCCAGTCCAAATGGAACGAATTCAAAAACATTATTTCAGTTGTGTGTGTTATGTTGAAATACAATAATCTGTCTAGATTTCATGTTTGTTACAATACTGTAGTTAATACCGGTCTCCCTTCATATCCTGCTAAACAATATACTCATTTTAGAGAATGAAACATTGCAATTTATGACAAAAAACATCTGCATGCTGCTGTTGCCAGAATCAGAATCATTAAGCTCCTGTAAAATGCATAATAATACAGCATGTATGTATCAACACGTGATTTGACTAATATCTCAGGGTGGTATTTATGTGCTGAAGAATATTGTCAGTGATAAAGTCTTGTTTTGTACTCTGGAAAATTCGGTGATACGGACTTTTACAGTGACGGTCGATTCACTTGCTCTTTGTCCCTGAACAAGTGCAATTTGAGTTACATTTCTAATGTTATGTTCTGTTCTAATATGTCAATTCAATATCAATTAAACGCTTTCACTTGTAAACCGAAAGCAGGAAACAAGAACATATGCTTTCAATTACATTTGACTTGTCTGATCGATACAGTGCAAAGACATATCTACCTATAAATGTCAATTAAACTAATAAGGATTCAACGGTGCATAATAAATGCTAGAAAATGAAGATTATGTACCCGCCATGTTGCTTTTCAGTATAGGCTTTTTTATGATTTATCTACCTTTGATAGCTCTTCTTTATGAGTAAACTGGTTCCCGTTCTAAATGAAAAGGCACGGGCTAACATTTTCGGTCAATTCGTTTGAGCTTTGTTCATTCGTGAAACATCAGTGATTTCCGTATATCTTATAAGTGTACGCGGATATGTTATTAATGCCTTAATACCTGACAGATAATAAACTGCAACCTTTATATATTTTATATACTTTTATATTTGGCCTCCCCCAAAAACGTACGGACTTACAACACGCACAGTCGGTTATGACCGCGCCTTAAACGAAAGAAAACAAATGTATTTTACAAATAAGATGTCCCTTAAAAATATATTATCTCATTATTGTTTTTGTAATAAGTGTTTTTTTTAAATGAATGCCCCAGAAGCACACTGGTCGATCCAATAGGTATCGATATCAAGTAAACACTTCATACATCTGAAATCAGAATGTCAAAAAGTTATTTTGTGTTACTTGATTTTTTGTTAAAACCAAACAGAACTGATTACTATTTAAGTGTATATTGTAAACATGATAATTTATCATGCACATATGCTCCATAGTATACTGCCCCCCTTCTGTAATATGATGATCATAAAGTATTCCTCCTCTATGAGGGTCTTGCATTCCAATATTATTCTATTCACCCAGGCTGTAGTAAACATATGACATTATTTTGACAAAATGGCATTGTGTTAATAGATAATACGAAGTTTTTTTTATGTTAATTGAACAACAAGAACAATATCATATTTGTGTTTATCATCTAACGAATTCGAGAATTTACTTTTAACAATTAGATAATTTGATACACTACCTTATATATAACTCAAATAATTATATCCACAATATCTGCATTATTCTCAGTATAAATACATTGAATATTAGAAAACGTCATCTACGTTTAAAATTATAAAATAAAATGAACTTTTGTGCGTATTAAAAAGAATTATGTCAAGCGCAGTTAAATTGGAACACAGCCAACAATTAACAATTTGAATTGATATTTTGATTCACTGATTTGAATATGTACGCTTTGTCGTCCGTGTTAGTATAATGGAAGGAACTGTTGATTGTCAGTTAAGGACCTTTAATTAAACAATCTTCAATGACCAGACTCAACACGCTTAACTGAATTATTTTATGAGTTTATGATTTATCTTAAATAAAAAAAGCATCGAGTTGTTTATACGTTTAAATTTTACATATCCCATTTTTGTACAGCCCATTATGTATATACTGCTATACTACACTTACATGTCCTAATTTCTACTCTCGTAGAAAATTCAATGATTAACGATCACAGATCGTAGTTTTTTGTGATATAAAAGGCGATTACTGACAAACTGTTTGAGGAGAAATAAAGAAATAAAATGTTCTTCAGGGCCAATGATATTACACTCAACGAGGCAAGATCAATATGTTCGAGAACTTTCGCCTTATTTTCTTTGTCAGTGAATGAATATCAGATCTAACACACAGTTGCAGTAAAGCGTTATCCTTGTCTTATGATTTTAGTCAAGTTCTATTACTATAACTTCATAATAATACTTGATGACGTCATTTTGCACAAATTGCCCTTGCATATGTTCATAAAGCATGGAAGCGTGCTCTGTTATCAAATTCTACGCAAAACTCGGTAATTCTATGCCCAGGACCAGACCGGATTTACAGAAAATGTATAGTAAGTATGCCTTCTCTAATTCTATCACCCACAAGTAGTCTCACCGATTTAGTGATGGCAGATCCTCTATTGAAGATGACCCCTGTCCTGGATTGAAAAACCCCATTAAAGTAGATGATTTCGAGCATGCCGTAGAGTCATTAGTTAAGCAAGACAGGATAGTAACTGTTGGGCAGGCTGCTGAGGAGATTGGTCTCAGTTTTGGCACAAGATGTTTTATAGATCAGAATGACTGTGAGATTGGTTTGTGCCAGGTGTGTGCCTAGACTTTTAACACTGGAGCAAAGACAGACCCGAGTAAATTTGTGCAAAGATTTCTTAAGTCCTGATGAAGCTGACTTTTCTTAACACGATATTGACATACTAGTATGACGAAACCTGGTTTGACCTCTTTGAGTCGGAAAGTAAGCAACAGAGTTCAGTTTGGAAGCTAAGTTTGTCTCCATCCCATCCCCTGTAAAAGCACCTCTTTCCAAGTCAGCCGGACAGTCATGTTAAACATTTTCTGTGACATGCCGGGAATATTTCTTTATCACATGATACCGGTAAAAACTACCAATGGTTTATATTACTCAATCAAACTGCGAGCCAAACTCCGTCGGGCTATGAAAAAAGCGCCCAGAACTTCCAAGGTGGGTTTTTCCCTCCGTACTACTCAGACGTGTTGTAATGGTCACAATGGCACGATTAAACTTCGAACATCTACAACACCCACGTGCCGTCCAGACTTTGCCAACTGTTTTTTCTTTCTCTTACCAGATGTTAATCAGATCAGTTGCGGGGTCATAGATTTGAATCTCTGGAAGAGCTGGTACTATTACGGGGACGCTGAGAGTGTTACGTCACGTCTTTGATTCTTGGATGGAGAGATGTAACAAGTGCATCCAGTAACAATGAGTCTATTGTGACAAGGAGTAAAGTTTTTTCACACCAGTGGTTCAATTGATAGTTTTATATATAAAGTTCTCGAATATACTGATCATCCCTCGTAGGTCTTATCACACCGTAATATACCAAGGACTTATTACCCTGGTACGATAAATCGAACTATATTTACAAAATCAATAAAATCAATAAAACGACCGTTATTTTTCAAATATTGTTTATTGTTAATGATTTACCACAACCCGGAACACTTAGGTTATTCAGTATTAATGAGTAACCGGTTGTTTAAGATTTAATAAGATCTATACTCGTATATCTGGAACGAATTTATTTAAACATAAACGTGTATTCTTACCCGCTGATGTCAGTTGTTATCCTTTTGTGGTATAAATTAGCTTATTACATCGACACATAAGTTAGACAAATAAAAACATACGAACATATTTTTTTTAATGCGTAATTTATAATATTTGTTATAGATATACCCTAAAATCAGTACTTCGTGTAATCTTAAACAATATCAAATTTATAAAACAAAAAGAAATGCGACATGGCTATATTCTCGTGTAACCAGAAAAATAAGGTAACTCTAACTGAATAGCTTAAAAAATTGATATTATGTAAATATTAATATCATAAATGGACAAGCGTATGGGTAAGATACTATTATCAATTACATAGTAATTTGAGTATTAAATTAAAGTAATGTTTTTTTTCTGTAAAAGTCTGTGTTTTGTTTTTCTTGTACGATAAACTTTCCGCCATGAATACTTTTTGATACTGTACTACTATGAACTTAGAATCATGAGTTTGAATAATAAATTCCAGATATCAATAGGATAAACATCTATTTTATGTTTGATAAATGCAAACAACAATTTCACATGATCATAAGTGGACCACGCTAAGACTATGAAAACAGAAACTCAAGATGTGCAATTCCTGTCGACATGATTTAAAAAAAAACGTCAAGTATGAATTAGTTCGAAAAGGTTGGTAAAAACAATAAATGTAGAACGTTCTTACGTTTTAAGCTGATTGGTAGGCTAGCAAGCCGGAAGTAATTCTCACGAAAAGTATATGAAACAAGATACAGTTGTTACATACAAACTGAATGTATAAAGTAATCTTTTTGAAATAAGAACTACTCCAGAAAAAGATTACAATATACATGTATACACATTTGTATGTGGAGATTCTGCAACGGACTACGATACTCATAGCAAAAGAAAAATATGTATTTGTTTGATGGGAGTACTCCTTTTCTTTAACAACAATAGATGCAGGAAGCTTATTTTAACGAACCATAAATTGACGCACCTCGGGCTCGTATCACAAACATAACATAGCTAAGATACCATTACATAGTTACTTGCGAACTTACAACAGACTTAAAATAAGATAAAACTGTTTCACAGTGCGCTGTCGCAGTTTGAATGTCTTAGTTAAGATGTATGTAACAAGGCCAGTATTTTATCTAGTGCTCAGTTACCTGCATTTTGTAACATTCATTTAGTTCACTGTCGCCTGTTTTTATTTCAAGAGTTGCTTCCCTTTCCTTAAGTTATTTTCTTAGGAGCTTTTGGAAGGTGATGTATCAAATCACATTCCTATGTTATCGTCAGACAGGCAGACAGAAACCGTCCTTGGACCTGAAAACAGCCTCTGCTCCAGAAAGGAAAGCCATACAAGAAAATATATCTCAACTAAATAGTGTTTATATACAGATTTATCTGGTATGTTTCCTCAATTAAGTGCGTTGGATCGAAATATATCAAATAATTTCATTGTTATCACCCGCAGAGTCATATATTTAAAACAAGTGTATGGCGTTAAAATACATAACATGCTGCTGAGAGCGATATCGGAACGTCCTGTCCAGCCAACAACCATCAGACAGCTTAGAGAGGCGCTTCCGGAAAAATGGGCTCGAATCCCACAATTTAACATTCTACGGCTCATTAGAAGCATGATGAGTTGATGTCAGGTTGTTTTGACCCACGAGGACATCAGTCTCGATACTTAACAAAAAAGTTAGCACTTTTGCGCATTTTCCTAAAAGTTTCTATTTCCCACACATACCCATAAAATGTCTAATTTTGACCCTGTCCTCATTTCGACGCTCGTTACGCTCGAATGATTTAATGTACGGATTACATGTTGCACTGAAAATAACAAAAAATCGTTTCTTATGTACGTAATCCAAAATCGGCGATAATGCCACACAGGCCGAAAAGTGATCCTTATCAAATTTTGAGTGGTATGATTCGCTTATTATCATCGTCACCATAGCTTGTTTATTTGTTTGTACTAGCTTTGGGATAATCAGTTGCACTTAAAGTAAAGATAGAGGAAGAAAGTAACAAACCGCTATATGTCACTGTCATCTCAGAGCCATTGTATTTTGCACATTATGATGGGTTACTATCTAACCCTGTCGCCTTGGTTTTACCTATAGTTGAGTGAAAATTATATGTTGTGTCTACTCTCAATTCTTTAAAAAGTGTACATATTGTGGACAGTACATGTATATTTAATGATTGCCCGTCGTACTAAGCACTCGTGAATAGCATAAGATTACATTCATATTATCAACACAGAATACAATTAGCCAGAATGCATTTAGACTTGTTTTGTATAACAACAGATAACAAGCGTGTATCTATTGTTGTCATGATGCGAGTAAACTTGGGTGCAACATTCTATACTATTGACATTTCGATACTGATTCAACATCTTCAAGATGACTTTGGAATTCATGGTACTCAGTCTACGTGAGTATTTGTCATACCATACCCACTGAACTATGAAAGTAATGAATGAACTTTCAGCATATGATCCTAAGCCATTAAGGTTCGGTGTGCTATAAGATTCGTGTACCGGCCTGACCTGTTGACTATATATATTTGTCGGATCTCAATTGTGTTGTTCGGAAATATCCAACCAATCTGTAGGGATATGCCGATGACCACAAAAGAATTGTGTGGCTAGAATTTCACAAAAATGAGTTGACTGTTGTGCAACATTTTGACAGTTAATTGAAAGAAATGACATATATTTCACTCACTCAAGCCTATAACAACATGACCTACATATACTTGAACAATGGGATTCAAAATAGGATATGAAATGTAATTTATCAAAGTGCCTAGTAATCCAAATCACAAGACTCGAGACACCAATACCAACACAATATATCTAGCACAATACCATCTTAAAAACGGTCTCATCAGCAAATATCTTGGTTTCACTATTACATTCAGAACCACCACATCGCGCGGCATACAAAACCCTTGTTCGTTCCAGCTTGAGTACAGCTCCCGTGTCTGGTATCCATACACTGTTGCTCTCATCGACCAGCTTGAATCAGTACTGCGCCGAGATGCCCACTGGGCCAAGTGGGACTACAGCAGGAAATCAGAATAGACCAACGCCTGGTCAAGTTTTCATAACATCGTACATGATCAGGTCGCCATTCCCCTACCTGACTACTTCAAACCTGTAACTAGGGCCACCAGGACTCTCCATTCCCAGGCATTCCAGCATATTCAAGCCAGTTAAGACTAGGTACCATACGTTTTCTTTTTTCCAAAACCCATCAACCATTGGAATGCCTTGTCCCAAGATATTGTTAACTTGTCTGGGCCACAGTTTAGTCAGGCTGGAAGTCGGATTGAACATTTTTCACCTTAAACGTACCCGCCCTGATTTATCTGTTTTTAATCTGTTCTTTCTTTTATCTGATTATATTACTACTTCTAGTTGATGCGCAAAGTCTAAGTCACAAGCTGGGGTTTGACTGAAAGGAAGATACATAGCTTGGATGACGTCACTCTTTAATCTGAAAGGAACTCGTTGACAGATTCTGACTCAAATATCCATAGAGTCATTAGTGCATAGATTAATTAAGTCATTCTCATATCGACTTCTGTAATGGTTTGTTTACTAGGATACAAACCTATCAAATTGAAAAGTTACAGCATGTTCATCATGTTCAAAATCACGCTGCCATTACAGTTATGAAAAATCAATTACTGAAATTCTGTCCTTGGCCGTAATTGGTCCGAAATGTTGCTAAGACCTACCTTGTTATTTGAACTTTTGAAGAACAATAATTCTGAGTCAAACCTTAGGGAAAAACTTCCATGCCCTAAAGTAACCGCATGAATATACAATAAGTATACTT
Source organism: Lutraria lutraria (assembly GCA_964023205.1). Lineage (NCBI taxonomy): Eukaryota > Metazoa > Mollusca > Bivalvia > Venerida > Mactridae > Lutraria > Lutraria lutraria. Next base: position 14,883,886 of record OZ026841.1, read on the forward strand.
TTTATGTTTAATTTCACGTAGGTACATACTTTTGTTATTATCATTCTTTACAAATTTAAGAAAGATACATACAAGAGTTACGTTCTCTTGGTAAAATAGGTATACTATCTTACGGGTACATTCCTCAAAGTAGGTACGAGAGATGACAGAGTTATGTTCCATCTGTAACGTGTGCATATTGAAGCACTTGTACACTTTTGTGGACGTAAACTGCTTCTTAAGGTAGCTAACAGACTTGACAGAGTTATGTTTTCTTGCTAACGTAAGTTTACTACATGTATCGTTGTAAGTGGAGTCCACGAACGTTAACTGTTTCTCAATGTAATATGCATCGCATAGTTGGTGCACTGGACAGTCCGAATATCGGCTTCAGACATCACACGATACGAGTAGGTATCATCTGCACAGGAATCGGCTGTGGTTGTTCTATTTAATCTACAACGACTAGCTTAACATTATTTTCATTTTTATTCTAGTAATATATATACATACATGTATCAAAATTTGGTGAGATTTTGTAAAGAAAAGGTAGGCCTACAGTGTATTTATGAAATATTATAAATGACCGATGCTTTCTTCCGGAACTAAATTCCTCCTAAACCGTCCTGCTGATTATACAGTGATATATATTTTCTGTTATTCAACCAGTGTGTTTACATTTAGTTATATCATTCTAACACCTGTGAAGATCGAAACTATGATTAAAACTGTATCACGTGAGTATGTGATTATACTCAGAATACTGGCAGTATAGTTTCACCTTACAAGAATAGCATTTCCAGTATAAGAATCTACTTTAGTACAAATCCACCAGAATTACTCGCCATAACAGACAGCGTTTGAAGTTTGCTCTGATACCACTGTTTCCAATGAATATACAAATGAATAACAAATAGATTGTTGTGTAGACAAACTTACCATCTTATGTATTACAGAGCACATGTACGCTATCTAGTTCGGTTACTGTTTTCTTTTTTATAATTTACACACATCACGTCAAACACATTTGCTGGTCATTGTCATATTGTTCAGTTACAACGTCCCTGTTCGGTTATATACGTAAATGAACGTTTTACTCATCCTTTTACATAATAAGCATCTATTATGTTTTTTTTAAAATGGAATATCGAGATACATCCCTGATAAAGCATCTACATATATAGTAATAGTTGTTTATATTTAAGTGGAAATTGTGTACGCAGATTTTCAGAGGACAGAAACAGCATCGTGCCCTCATCGTTCCCACGTGTATGTTTAAAGAAAGGAAGAGACGTTTTTGTGGGGTATAAACTCATTACCTTGGACAGGTGATATTAAAAATTGTTAAACTTTTTGAAATACCATGTTTTTAAATAAAGACGAGTCAAACGTGAGCTTAACACTTTCTACAATTCGGTGTATAAGTCGTTGACGGTAGCCTTCTTGCTACACAAACATTTTGTATTCGGAAGGCATTCAGTCAGAAAGTAAAGATTACTTTATACATGTAGTTTGCACTTCTAATACATCATAACCGAAAATAAACAGACTTATATACATATTGATTACTATTTATTCCGACATAATTGAATGACAAGTTATAATATTTGTCGAAGTTGTAGATATGTATTAAGTTGGAATTGTGTAGAACAATATATTTCATTGACCCAAGTAACACATTCCACAGCTTACCAAATTGAAAGAAAATCTACAATGATAATTATTGTCATGTTGTATTGTAAAGACATTTTTGTCTTTTTAAAGATATCTCACGGTATGCACTGAACAGAAGGATACGTAAACTATTTGTTATTAAACCTGTAAAAATATTATGCTATAAATAGTCCATAAAACTTCCTTGTTTATTGTTTAATTCTGGTACACACATTATCGATCACAATCTGTACAAAATAAACATAAAGATTTATATATCAATTGATATATCGTATATACATTCCTTAAATAATTTTGAGCTGATAAAGTCAATTTTAACCAATTTTAAAACAAATATTTCGTTCAAATTTCATGAAGCAAAGAAATCAATAAATGAAGTACACTAATCAGAAAGTATAACTAAAAAATAAAATATATAAACCGAAAATTGTTATATACGAATGTAATCAAATCATCAAGAAGGAAAATCAATAAACATAATTAATTAAACAAAAGAAATGAAATATACATTATGAAATCTATAAATCAAACTCATTAAAAATCGATACATGTTAAAATCACACCATTTAGTAAAAGAAAGGCAAGCGCTATATTTCTTAGAACACAGCAACAAAACAGCTGTATGTTTTCAGTAATACTCAATCTGTCTCACATGAAGTCCGTTCGTTATGTGTTCATTCAAGCTTCGATGTGGCATGAGCATGAATACTAATTTAAAACAACAAATCGACACCGACATTGCTTATATTAATCATTGAACTATCTATTAGTGTAAATATAAAACGATAAAAGACGCTTATGAGAAAAAACAGTACATAAGTTTGTCTTCAATGCGAACATGTAAGTGCAATACACAATAAACACTCAACACTATAATAATTGCGGAATGGCAATTGAAGGGGCCAATAAAATATATATATCATTCTTTGTCTAAATGGACGGCGTACTTGCACTTACTCCATCAATTATATACTTGTATGTATTTGTAGTTATAAATAGAAACAATCCCACCAGTTGAGGCACAATTGTGTTTCACATGTAAACGTTATAGCGACACCTGCCAATGGATCGGGATCTCCAGATATAGTTAGTCCAGACTCACAAGTGTCTAAAGCATTACTCTTTGCGTTCTTCAGACTTTTCAAGTCGCTTGTAGCATAGTACACCCCTAAATCAGAACCACCTCCTGTAGGTGCATTAAACACATAGGTCCCACCTGTGGTACCAGTCTGAGCTACATTACTAGGATGGGCGCTTACTAATCCAGGCGCTTCAGATACTGTGCACTCCATTTGATCATGATGATCAAGTTGAAGTTTGACCTTCGTATAATCTATGTCATTTCCTTGACTTTCGAAGTCTGGATCAATCGACCCACTGCATTTATATTCTATACAAACAGTCTTACTGACCGAACTCTGGATACTCATAACACGCCATCCTAAAATTCTGTCCGCTATAACACCAACAGAGTCACCGTAGCTCGTTGCCCTTAATGTAAATTTGTTTACTCCCATGTTATCTGACAGTTCCAGCCTTACTTTGAGAAAGCAAACCCTGTATCCTTCAGTTCGTTCTGCATACCATGTGAACTGACTGATGTTGATCTGTTGAAAAATTGGCATTGTCGTTGGAAGTACTGGCGTGAAAATCCTCTGAACTTCCCATTCCTTAACTGTTTGTCCATAATGAAATCTTAGATAGGATGAATTGGTTGATGACAAAATACACTGGAGATAAGAAGGAAAGAAAGGACCTTCATTTGATTTGATTGTTTTGATCTTTAGAACGTCTTCAATAATACTGTATGGGACGACGCTGATATCCACAAGTGGTTCAGCGACAAATAAATCAATACGACTGAACAACCCATAATATGTTGCCAATATATAAGCGTCATCATCGTCACATGATGCGAACGCGCAATTGAACTGCGAATCAATATAATTATCAAATGTCATCATGAAGTTATTTCTGAAATGAATGATATTAACGTTAACGTAGTCCGAAGGCTCCATCCGCGGTACAGACAAGGAGGCATCGTCGAAAAGGAGGACTTTGACATAGCATAAATCTGACCGACGTATCTTATCAATGTTGTACCAAGTCACTTTCGCTGAGTACGATTCATATTTAATGCTACCAATATAAAAACCATTATCTTGTCTTCGTTTCCTTCTGCGTGAGGAGGAATCAGGAACCACATACTCCCATTTGCCTGTTTCAGTACTAAGAAACCACAACCTGATCTCATCTTGATCGGTATCTGCTCCAACATCAGAAGGAACATTTACACCAATGACTGCACCTAGTTCTAGTGCATGTCCTGCTGAATCAGCAAAATGCAGATTAAACAAACCATAGGAGTCAAGATCACCTTGTATACCTTCGTTGTCAGTAAATTGAAATACACCAGGTAGACTACGAAGCAATGTCGAGTTGGTGGAATCTAAAAATGTTAACCTCGCAGAAACCATCCCGGTGTATGACGTTCCGTCAGCATAGTAAAATGCGTTACTTGGTATCTCAATCTGAACAATAGAAGAACCATTGTCTGATGTTCCCGCAACTAATGTGTTTTCTACAGTTGAATCAATCTCAACAGGATCGGCGAGTTTGAAAAGTTGTATCTCTATATTCAGCGTTCCCGTCATATCCGGAGCAAGACTTATTACTTTTACGCCAGCAATATATTGCTGACTGAATGTATCGTCAATTAAGATAGTAACCTGGTCCAAGGAAGTCTGTATGTCAAAGCTGAAACTACCAGAACTACTTGTGAAAGTTTCGTACTCGCCGTTGACCCATACCTCTGCATATCTAACGGGAGCTTTGCTTTCAAAATCAACAACTGTACCTGAAATCCCGAGGGAAGGGGATATGCATGTGGCACAACTACATGCTTTTATTACCACAACTTGTATCTCGTAGTTGCTGCACTGGACAGTCTTCATATCGGCTCCTGACATCACACAACACGAGTATGTTTCATCTGCACAGGAATCGGCTGTGCTTGACCTATTTAATCTACAACTGCTGGCTAAACATTCTCCCACCTCATACAATGTACTGTTGTTTGATTGCACGCAATCATCTGGTAACGTAATGGTCTTCTGCTGCAATGCATTCTCACAGAAATCATCTGGGCTTTCTGTAAAAGAATAATTATCTTTAATAAATCTTTATATACATAACAAATTGATAAATCTTTCACATTTTCACGATTTACGAGTTTATGATGTAATTCATATTGGAATTTTGAAAGTGGAAACTGTTAGACAAAAAGATGAAGTCCTATATATTACCTTTTACTTCCAGATTAGCGACTGTTGACATAACGGCGCCGGATGGACTGTTTGCTCTACATTGGTAACTACCACTATCAGATGTTGTTAAGGCGTTCAGTGAAATAAATCGTCCATCATTGGAAACACCGTCTTCGATCAATAATGAATCTTTGAACCTATAAAAAACAGTTATTATATATCACCATGTTGTTTTAGTATAGACGACTTGATACATTTTGTAGTTCCAAAGAATAATCGCAATAAGTGGTATGGTACTGCAACACATACCGTAGTTGCATCTTCGGCTATTAAATGTAAAACTAACAGTCACAAAGTTTTTTGCGTGTGTTACAAAAAAAATATTTCAATTGCACATTCATTTCGATTTTCTTTTTTACTCACCACTCGAAATAGTCGATATTAGGAGTAGCCGATGCATTGCAACACATGGTAACAGTTTCCCCATAGAGTCGATACTTTGATTTCGGTGTTTCAGTCAAGTAAGGCATCACTGAAAGATTGACCAAAATATGAGCTTCATCAATAGCGATGTTTTAAATACTATTCAAACACATAGAAAGCACACAATTATTTAAATGTGAACAGCACAACTTCAGTTTTCATTGACAATAATAAAAGTTAGAGTTCATAAATAAGTAGCACTCATGAAAAAAAGACATACCAATTTGTGTCATTTGAACTTCTATATTGTTTTCACCAATCGTTACAATAGTGTCAACAAATCCGTCCCTGACAATCAGAATCTGTGACGATGAACAGGATGTATTCAAGGTGAAGAAACCTGTTATGTTGGATTCTGTTAACTTGGTTGTTGGTGACGTTGCAGAAAACACAAATGCATTGCTGAGAAAACTTCCAGTTTTCTTTGATACAACCCTTCCAGTTACAACATTATTCTCACAAATGCAGGTGTCACATTCTGTGTTAAGCATACCGACCGAACATGACTGAGTGCAGTCTGTTTGAAGACAAAAGCATGTACATGTAAGTTGTTAGACACGAAACATGTCGATTGCATATCCTCATTACACCCATTATACAACAACTTAAAACAAATAACTGATAACATTTGACTCCCTGGTAAAATCGATCTCACATAGTAAGGTACATTGTAATCATATGGAGGTACTGACCTAAGAATCGGGTATGTTCTACTCTATAAGCCTTGCTAACTTGCCTTGAATTATTCATGTGATCTAAATCACGAGATATTACTCGATTGTTTTCATTACTCATTTACAATAATTCTTAAAGCAGATCTTGATCATTGTTTGGCTTTGTACTCACCTGGGCAATTCCAGTTGGAGCAAGTTTTCTCCTGATTTCCATTTCCTACACAGTCCAAATCGGCGTTATCCGTTTTATTACATGACCGAGTACGTATCTGCATACCTCCACCACAGGTGACGTCACAGCTTCCCCATGATGACCATGTTGTCCATTTACCATATACTAATGAAGATACTCGTATATGTACATGTATAGTAAGTACAACTGCTTGCATTATTATTATTATGTACGGGAATATATACACATGTTAGTGATTAAATCTTCCAAGATCTATCGTTTCACAACAAAAACGACCAACAAATGAACCAAATTACTGCATGTCTCAACTGCTAGAAACACATACTAACACATTAAATACAACCATTATTGACTATAATTACCAGGACATGTTGATTCAGTACATATTGCGGTCTCAATGTAGTTCCCTTCACAAATACCAGAAGTATCATTACAAGAACGATATCGTCTATGAATACCAGTACCACACGAAACAGAGCATGAAAGCCAAGCGTTCCATGGTAACCAGGTAATACCTGTCGGCTGGTCTGCGGCAACATCTAAAATCGAAAATGACTTATGATTTCGAGAATAATTCAAAACGCCATTAAATTTGCTTATTTCTAGATAAAAGAATGTGAAAGTGAAATATTCCACATATGATGAGAACCGCATATATTTGATATACATGTATGAGTAAATATTGAGTATACAAACCATACATACCTGTTGTAGAACTTTTATCAGATATGGTAGTACTGGCTGATGATGTCCCGGATGTTGTAGATCTTGTTGTTACAAAACTGGCTGGTGATGTTGATTGAGTCTCAGTCAAAGATGGATCTAAAGGGGAATGTATCTGTTGTTATATGTACTTTTTTCAATCAATTTGATTATGTCTCGTCATGTTTTGTCGTTTTCCTATTCTGATTGATATGCCAATGCTTACTGTTCTGTCTTTATTTATTACAATCATGTTGGTATCCACTTTGTATAATTTATATCACTAAAAGCGTATTCTTTACAAATATTGACTACAACTACTCATTCTGTAATGTCTTGTTGATTAAATAGTCCAGTCATCATAAATTTTTTGGGGAATTAATTAGTACATAAGCCATTTTTGGTATGTTGGTTCTGTTTGTGGTGAATAACACCCAGAAAAAAGTCCCCAAGAATCCCAAGGTGCAAAAGCGATATTTTGGGGCTAAAAGTTGAAAAAAATAAATCAAACTGGAAATTTCAGGAATCGATGTATAACTCAAAAGCTATTTGGCCAAATGAGTTTTAATTTTCCAAGATGATGTGTATTGATAAAAGACATCATTTTGATTTAGTTTTACTCTCGAGTCGCATCCAAAATGGCCGCCATAATCCAAAATGGCCGCCAAAATGTTGTTTTTACTGTTTAAATCCACATTTGACTGATTTTCTCTTATATCAGTCATTCTAATTTCAAATGTAAAAAGAATAAAGATTACTTTCATCTTATTTATGATGAATTTATTAAAAAAAAAACAAATAGCAAAACTTATAAAAGCACACAATGTAATTTTGGGCATGAACTGTATAAAAACTCGAATATGACATTCTAGAGCACTATATTTGTTCAAGTTCAGAATTATGCCCATAACACTTTTAACTTTTGATATTGATGAATATTAACAACTTTTGTATTTTAATGAACTTGATTATTCATTGCATAAATCCAATAAGGCCGCTCCAATCCAAAATGGCCGCCAAATTGTTTTACTGTTTAATTCCAAATTTGACTAGAAAAGAAATTACTTTTATATTATTTGTGATGAATTTCTTTTCAAAGTCAATATTGAATTTATAAAGCTCACAATGTAATTTTGGGCATAAACTGTGTAAAACACAAAAATGACATTCTAGAACCACTATAATTATTCAACTTTAGAATTATGCCTAAGACATTTTTAACATTTGATATTGATAAATACTGAGAACTTTTGTATTTTAATGTTGATTATGCATGATATAAATCCAATATGGCTGCTAAACTTATAGAGTCGATAGGTCATACAACAAAAATACACAATTAATCAGACAATAATAAAAGATGCCAATGCAAAGATCAATGACTTGCCTCTGTCACTTTCACATTCTATTGCCGACATATTTGCTGATGATACCACCTTATCAACTCACAGCAAGTCTTTAGATCATGTAATATTTTCACTTACCAGAGATTTATTGCATGCTGATCAGTGGTGTAAACTTAATCAAATGTCTATTAATTCTAAAAAATCCAAGGTTTTATTTATAACAAGTAAACGAAATAAACATCAAATTGTTGAATCCAATATCAACATTCCTTTTCAAGGTAATTCAATTGAAGCTACTTCATCAGCAAAGCTATTAGGTATCACAATTAACGATAGCCTATCATGGGCAGACCATATCAATAATGTGATAAAGAAATGTAATTCCTATTTGTACCTCTTATCTAGAATTAAAAACTTTCTTTCGATTGAAACTAGAAAACGTTTTTATAATGCATACATTCTTCCCCATTTTGACTTTTGCTGTATTATATGGGGAAATTGTACTAGCAGTCTTGAAGATAAACTTATAAAATTCCACATGTCCAACTTTTGCGGACATGGCCTTATCGTGTATCTGATCAATTTTCAAGGGAAACAACTACAATTCAGGGGTTTACATACAGTCTACCTATTGTTACCCTCATTGCTTGCGTTATTCTAGTTTTATTAGGGGTCATAAAGAAATAACGTCAGTCACGCGTAACAGATAAAATCTGTTATCTCAATTGATCCAAAAATCGATATTTCGATCACTGTATTACTTTTCGATCTCTGATAAGATTTGAGCATGTCCCAACTATTATGTACGTTTTACTTGATTAAAATGGACAGAAACGTATAATATGGACATTAATTTGTTTCATCAGTAAAATTAATTTTGCAAATACGAATATCATGAAAAGACAAAATTCAAGAATCCAAGTAATAATTTTGTTATTGTATACTCAGTCAAATAGCAATTTGATTCTATTCTTCATATAATCACATTAGCTTACAATACATTTATTTGCACTACTTAAATCAACATTAAACTATCATGATTGCAATTAGGCGTGAAAAAATGTTGTTCTTTTCTTATTAAAAGTGGGGTAGGTATAGGTATATGGACTTTATGACAGAACAATCAACAAGTACGTGTTATTTGACTATTTGCGCATATGCGGGATATTGTACGATTTTCGGATAGACATTGGTTCAAGTTAATTGTCATACAAGGACAGAGCGATGTGAACTAAAATATCCTTAAACCATATATCATTTAATATATTTAAACATTGCTTTGCATGAACACTTTGAGTGCAAACATATTCAGCCACTGTTTTGCTGTATTAATGTTTGATGTGAACATGAAATCCAAGGACAACTGTATAATCTTAAATCTTTATTACCTTGTTTACATCTTGTTGTCACATGCATGCAAGTACTTCCATGTGACTTTAGTATATCATTAATTATAATTTATTTATTATTTTGTGCAGTGTGTTGAATAGAATATAATACAGGTATAAGTTATTTTAAAACTACCAGTAAACATGTACATGTAATTGTATCCTTGACAATATGAATTCAGTGAGGTAAATGATATCAATAAACTTTATAAAATGCATTTGTATGAATTTGAAATAAATGCTGCGTAACTGAAATATGTTTTTGTTATTAACCATTAATGTTCAGTTATGGATGAAATATTCTACAGCTATACTGAGCCTCTGTTGTTATAAAATCTCCTAACTGTTAGTAATGATATGACAAGCAGAAATATATCAGACAGTAAACAAAATACATATTTCTTAGTAAGAATTAATTAAAAACATGAGTGATCAATGATACTTGAGTTCTGACGCCCTAATGTTACGTATTTTTGATACTCCTGTTGCTAAAACTTTACCGAATTACTGCATACTTCATAAAATAATAAAAATTACATAATATCAAACATATTAATTTGAATTGATATATCAGTGACACTGTTTGTAAGGAACCTGCTTGTATTCTGCAAACATGACCAACAATTATATTTGTGTCACCTGTGGCTGAAAAAAATACCAAACGTATCCGTAAAATTGAGAAAGTGTATAACAGGTTAAACTAATCGCCAGTTGTAAGTTATGACCTATGGGAATTCCATGGAAACCCCCTGACAACGGTTAATTTTAAAAACTTAAGATTTCTTTTCAAACTAAGAATAATTCCGTCCGAGTTTACGCTTAGAATAAATCTAAGATGAAGACTAAGAAATTTCTTATGTCTTAGTCAAAAATTTAAGATAAAGAAAATTCTCAACTCGGAAAACTTAGAACGTTTGTGAATACGGTCCCAGGGTGTACAACAGTACATTCAATTTCTGCAATTTTTATGGCAATTTCCATCCGTCTTAATTATATGAAAATAAAATGATATCTATAACTCGGTGCCCAATTGTTTATGAGTCAATGTGAGATGCATGCGTATAAAAAATAAAATGAACAGGTAAAGTTAGCTACCATATAAAAGGATCTCAATAATATGATTTCATTATCCACCCTTTGTATACACATCATTGAAAAAATAAATGTACAAAGTAGGTAATCTATATTATTTCATGACATGTTTTATAAGTGACATGTGGACGTATGCCAAAATGATATATTTAGATTATAAAAAATGAATTAATAAAAAAGTTCATTTAATGAAATATCATCGTCTATTTAAAGGCCCATTAGAACAATAGATGAAATAATAATAAAATATAAGAAATACATATTACTTGCTTTAAAACAATATATACATAATCCCTTTCTTTAGCCACATCTCATAAAATAGATGTCAGATGCTTTTTCTTATTCTTTTGCAACATGATTAAAAAACACTGTGCCGTATTTCTATATGTACTTTGTGATTAAAAAAGAAAAAAATCCGAATGTTTATATTGCAAGTAAAAGTCAGTTTCATATCAATGTAGGTAAAATAAGACCTACTTCAATTTTAACATCCAAAAAGCTAATGGGGCTTTAACAATAGTGAAATTCATTCTTTTAATTTTGTTATTTTTTTATAATATCAACAAATTGGATTTTAAATATCGATTTTGCTTTTTATACGGAAGTAAAGTCAAATATTTCACAGATTCTTATATTTTCATCCATGTTGTAATATGTTTTAGTCTTCTACCTCAATCATCCTAAAATTTGATTCAACGCGTTCAATTTTATTACCCTGTATAATACATCGTGCTGTGACTGTATATACATGGATACCTAATCAGCAGATATGATCATCGCCAAATGCACGTTGTTTCCGTAAACGTACGTACAAATCCGAGATTTGCCGAACGATTGACGAATAGAACTTAAAAAATCTAAGGGGTAGCTTTAAAAATCATCAAAAGGGTCGAAGAAGATATTATTTTATTGTTTTAATATTTTACATGGTGAAAGAAATTAATTTTTCAAAACGAATGCAACGAGTACAAATTTGATCACATTTCCCCCAAAAAAGTTATGATGTTGAAAACATCAAATTTTCATTGAAAAATCTACCAGTTTCACGCTTTTACATTGAATATAGAAGGAATCGATAGGTGTCTTTTTCAAACGCAAAAGGGTCGAAGAAAGCATTAATTTAAAATAATAGAAAATACATCATTAGAAAGATAAAATATTAATTAAACTTTTGTGATGAGTACAAATTTCGTAATTTAAGTAGAACAAAAGTTATGACGATTATAGTGAAAATCCCCTTCTTCGTTTAATGTAAAATTATTATCGATTTTCCAAATCAGCATGTCCGCGAAAGTTGGGTATGGAAAAGAGCGGCTAGAGTAATTCTTGATAGCGATTATTCTACTCCTTCAACTGCTCTATTTTCAAAACTTAAATGGATGACATTTCATGAGCGTGTTATTTATCAGAAAGCTATCCAAATGTACAAGACTCTCAGAGGAGATGCACCAGATTATCTTCAGAATGCATTTACATTTACTACAGATATTCATTCACGACTGTTACGTTCTTCTTCTACATACCAATTGTACAGTCCAAAACCCAACACCGAGTTATTTCGCCATACTTTTGTTTTCTCTGGCACCTCAATATGGAATTCTATCCCTCTTTACATCAAAAACTCTACTTCTATTCAACATTTTAAAACTTTATATCTACGCTGGGTGAAGCCATCATACTTTGAAACATCCCATGCTATTGCTACAACCTAATGACTGGCTAGCAAACTTCATGCAAACATTACTATTGCAGGTATAAAAATCTATATATCCGTCTGCAAAATTATTCCTTTGTGTATTATGTTTTTAAAATGCCATTGCTTTAAGTATATTGATTATGTCGTTCATTTTCTTGGCATAGTTATTTTTCTAGTTCATTGTTCATTGTTGAGGATCTTATGGAAGATTGATTGTTTAGTATATTGTCAAATAAGTTTCCTCGTAAAATAAAGTCTTTATTATTATTATTATTATTATCTACATCCTGCAATAGGTTCCTAAGTCTCTTCACTTTAATCTTTTCTGAATAATTCTCAGATGAAGACATTTTTTCGAATGCAGTAGCTAGTGCCTCTTCTTGAGGGTAGGTAGTCTGTATCATTGTTGTCAACAGACAAATGCTTAATTGGAGATAAGCCTTCTCCATTGACTTTGTGGACCATACCTACGTTTTTCTAATCGAGGTTATATTATTCAGTTTTGAGACAAAGTCTCCCAATTATTTTAGTGATTTTCGAGCTTTTGATCTTGATATACAAAAGGAGTTAATTAAGATTTTCATCAGTTAGTCTCAGATTGAATTTCCTTAGGGCTTCCTTGGGGGTTTAGGTAGCCCATATACAGTCATCATTATACCATACATTTGTAGTTTGTCATGGCTTCTAGAGTTTGTGGAGGTCAGAGAGATTGAGCCTTCAGCTGTCTCCATGGGCAGTGAAATAACAATGTTAGACACATCCTCACTATTGTCTAACTTTTCATGAGTAATTCTCAAAGAAGTTTTTTTCAAATTCGCTATTGCTAGCTTCCGCAGTTTGGATTGGTCTTAGACAGACGGACATGCTGATGAAATAAGCTGGGAAAGTGGTCACTTCCACAAGTGTCATCTCCAACTTTTCATGTAAAAGTATCTTAGCAACGTTAATTTAGGCTACACAGAGATAGATTTGTTCAGGCACACAATACCTGGGATGAGAGAAACAACTTAATATCTCTTCCAAAACCAAGAGAAGTACAATTAAATCCTCTGGTCCAGACAAAGTTCATTATCAATTAATTTCTTAAACGCCCATTCATACTCTTTCTCTTTTACTTGATACGTTTAATAATGTATGGAAATCAGATGAACTCCCTTCTTCTTAGCATTGCTAATTCCTATTCCTAAGCTGGGCTTTCTATTGATCATCACGCAATACTCAAGATGCCACCTTCCACTTTTTTATTGTGGCTTTCTTCCGTGTCCAAGTGGGAAACTCTCTTTCAGATCCACACAAACAATAAATGGGTGTGCCACAGGGCTGTATCCTGTGGGTCACCCTATTTAGTATCAAAATTAATAGTGAAGTTGAAGTTTTAAATCCAGGAGTAGACTGCTCCCTTTATGTAGATGGTTTTACTTGAATCCTTTGATGTTTTGAGTCCAAAAACAAAAGCCTCGTTAAAAGACGGCTCCATCAATGATATACTTGATATGAAACTATGTCGGATCAAAATGGTTTCACAGTTTCAATACATTTGTAAATGCATCCGGAACTATGTCTTATTATATGGGCAACACACAAATTCAGGTTGTACCAGACTTTAATTATCTATAGGGGTTATATTTGACTCCATATATTCACTTACATTTATATTAGTCATATTAAATCACTCAAAAAAGTAATTGCTAGAAGACTCAGTACCTCCTGAAAGTTGTCACTGACTGAGGATCTAACAGAAAAGTACTAATACGTTTATATCGGTCTCTTATCCATTCAGAACTGGACTACGGATCCATTGTATATGAATCAGCCTGTAAATCATATCTAATAGCCCTTGAATCACTACATATTCATGGTTAAAGACCTGTCCCGGGAGCCTCTATGTTGAGGCAAATGAAATACTAGTAATAAGTATCCCCTTTTTAACAACAAAAACTTGCCGCTCATTATACATTTGTATTTTAAAACTAAAATTATATTTCTTTAACAATACATACCAAGTTGTTAATTACACTTTATCAAAATATATCTTTGAATGTAATTCCACCACTTGGCACCTTCCAAACCAAATACCAAGAACGAAAAAAACATGCATCAACCCATGTAATCTGATGTTATATAATCTGTATCACTATAATATAATACAATGTAAATGAGATTAGTCTCACACACTCTTATTTTTTTGTCACTACATATCAATTGCAACTATTTCATTTTACATTTTTAGTTGCGCTTCAGTTCTTATTAACATGACTACTCGTATATCCTTTTACCAATCTGATAACATACTTCTTGACGTCCTCTTATTTAATTTCGCTTTACATGCCTTATGTTGTCGATGCGCCGTAAAACAACATTAAGCATTGCATTTCCAACAGTGAAAATTAATATAAGGATTCATTGTAATAAAAAGTAATCACATAAAAATCACCGCCACTAACATATTCATTGTACATTATAACTACTAACCTCCACAAAAAATGCGTCTGAAACAAAAGAAGTCCAATACATTCTTGCTATCTAGAACTACTTCTTGATTACTAATGTACCAAATCTATGTTTTTGGAAGGTGATACTTTCCTACATCATCATATTCAAAATAGTTACCCTCGGCCCAATAACAGGACAGAAAATAGTACCACTTGTTGTATACATTGCAGAGTGAGACTTTTGATATAAGCTGAAGTTATTACTGCAGAAATATTATGTTATGGCAACTTAAACTGTAAAACTTATAAGTACAATGTATAATAATTAAGTATTCAAACGCACAACAGTTTTATTTATAAACTGTTGAGGTAACAAGATTTATTATTATTGAAAATAGTTTCATTCACTATTTAAAGTAGTGCTCGAACATATGGTGGTGATTTACGCCACGTCGCACGAGTGTCCGCGTTTTCGCCACGAAAATGCTAAAATACGACAAAGTTGACTTTCCGTCAGTACTTCCAGTACTTTGATTAATCTTTATAATATAAATTACTAAAATATATCGATTAAATACCTTTCAATGCTAAAATACTGGAAAAAGCTACTAACTTGACAGTTTTTTATTGCACAAAAAAATGTTTCAAACATAGTATACGACCATTCAAAAATTAATCTTAAACCGAATGAAGTTTGGGCGGCCATATAGGATTATGGCGGCCATCTTGGATTCTAAGCCGATATAAAAACATTCAAAAAGATGCTGTTGATAAATTTTTACCAGTGTAGAAAATTTAAAATGTCAGGAATGAACTGTTTTTGAGTTACACAAGGATTCCAGAAATTCGCAGTTTTATTCATTTTTTTCCATCTTTTAGCCCAAAAATCTCGATTTTGCACCATAGGATTCTTGGGGACTTTTTTCTGGTCATTCTCTATCACATAGAGAACCAATATACCAAAAATGGCTTATGTACTAATTTATTCCCCAAAAGGCCAATTTTGAACTTTAGATGACTGGTCTATAAAGTACTAAATTACTGAAATGTATAACAACAAGTCTACCCAATTAGAAATGTAACTATGGTCAAGACAACGTAGCCATTTCAAAGCTAGCAGGTAATATTAAAGTGTAATGATAAATCCAGTACGTGTTCCAATCTCAAGTTGTAAAATTAAACTTTCTTTAAGGTATCGTCGTTGGTAAACTGGTCATATCAAGTTTCACTAATTTATGGATTAAAAACTATACCTTAATTAGATACTTCAATTAATCAACGGTATGAAGTACATTGCAAATGATTTGAAACAAATATATTTAGTTGGTCTTCTTTAAACTAATATCGCAAGTAATTCACATTTCTTTGGACAACAATGATTACACTGTATAATGGAGTATATTACAAAAATAGCGTTGAAATAACTATAATTACATAATTCAGGTAACCGTGTCTCAGTTTTTTTATGACACCCTCCCTTCGTTAGATATTTGAAAATCCGTACCCTGAACCCCACTGTCTACAACGTTTTACGCCATAGATTAAAAACGACAACAAGTATCATAATCCCGAGACACCGTTTCCTAGACAAACATTTCCGCTAGAAAATACCGAAAACCGTCGAAATCCGTCATCAAATCAGGTAGCAACCATTATTCGAATTTGACACCGCCTGTGTTTTTTAAGTGAGCAATTAACATTAAAAGTGCCGATCATTATCATTTCATGAAATCAACGAATTTCGATTAATTGATGCACCCAATTTAATTTGATAGCCAATAAAACATCGTTAATTGTTTACGTTTCAATATTCGAAACCACGCCCAAGTTTGATATCCTGAAAGTGATTCAATAACAAATTCTTGTCATTAACGCATGGAATGGTATTTATCGAACAAACGCAACCTGTTAGAGATGGTTGACGCTGATAAAATGAAGTTGATAAAGGGGCACGGTGTTTATTGCAATAAATCGCTAGTTTTGCGCGTTCGGTTACATGCTTGATATGAAAGTATGATATCGAATCTTCGTAAAAATGCAATTGAATTATTTTACGTTTTGTATTAAGCCAGTCACTATACCTTAGTTACAACTTATTAATGTCAGTGTATATAAATATTTAGTCGCTACCAACATTGTTTGACGTCTGTAACTCAACCATTGCTTGTAAATACCAAAGAGCTAATAATACAAGTTCAAGTTCAGTATTGTATTTACATAAACTTCTACAGTTCATTGTAAATAACAATACATATAAATTGTTAATGATGGACGTGTGAAGAAAGAAGAAAAAAAGACATCACACATACAGAGGTTGTTACTTCTAATTTGATGAGATACTGACCAGCCAAAAATACGAAACTTCGATAAAAAACTATTTTTATTCCACAAACGAACTCGCGCATCTGATACTTCGTCGCTAAGGTAAACGATATTTCCACCGAGTGGATATTTTTTGTGTAGAATTGGTCTTTGACTCTTTGATATCGGCAAATACTGATATTGTAATCTCATATATGTACAGATACTTAATTTCATTGTCACGTTTATACAATTAGTCTCTGACTATGATAAATGAATATGCTATCTATTTCGAAGATTGCAAAAAAAAATTATCAGTACACTATACCATATTATATGTATCATTAACTAAGAAACATAACAATTATAATTGCATTTCTCTTTCAAATAATTAATACTACAACTATCCTTTGTAATTTCAATAGACATCCATAGTCAAAATAACGAATTCTCACAATATGTATAAGACAATGACAAATGATGATGAACTTGGTGATCGTTGGATCTCAATGTTAGAGCCTCGGACTAAAATAGCAGCCGAAGTAATACAATAATTCAAATAATAAAAGTGTCTAAAAAATCAAATATCAAGTATTAAGAACCAGAAATTTACCTGGGGACCAATTGTCATCGTCTTCCTGTGCTAGGACAATAGCTACTGTAATACCAATGATGACAGCTACCGATACAATTGTGACCGCTGCTATCTTACTGATCCATTTTATATTAGGTGAAACTGATGACCTTACTCCAGTCAATCCATTATTTCCTGCCTGGGGTTCTATTCCTTCAAAACTCTTTTCTCTCATAGTAGAAAACACACTGCTCCCCTCCCTCGTATACCCATATTTCGTGTTGGCATTAGCGTATGCCATCTTCTTTTGACGATCTGAATTGCAATGTGGGTACTATCCATGCAATTTCAATTTATTGTGACTAGTAAACCTTAGTGTAAATTATGCAATTATTAACGTAAAGCCATTGGCTGAACTAATCGTATTAGACAGCGTATAAAAATGCTTTGTATACAATACAGATAGACCCGGAAGATTGAAAACAAATAATTATGCGAATTTCAGTATGAATAACAACAGGCTTAAATAGTTTTTTCAAAACCTGTATGAAATTATTTTTGAAACTATTTTCCTTTAATTAGAACCGTGATTATCAAAATAACGCACATTAAGAAACGGATGATTCAACACTCCTTACTAACTAGTGAGTTAAAGTACTTACTTATTGATTGAATAGTAAAATAATGCTCAGTAAATCGAGGCTTAACCCATTGTACTTACTAGTGGTTTATTTGATAATGACTGTATGCAAGTACTAGTATATTTGACACCCATATCTGCGTAGTCTAACAATTTAAACTTATTGATATTCAGAAAATGAATGGTTTGCGAAAGTATCGTACAATTAAGTCAACAAGACTTCAATTTATTCTTTCATAGCATATAGGGAGCAACTAATATCGATTCTATATGCATTTACCTTATGAGAATCTCTAGTTTTGTATTCCTGTATAAATCAGGTTTAACGGCCATTATTTGCAGTATGTTGTTGTGTAGGGTGGTCATTCGCCTGAAACGGTTATCAACAACTTTTGATTAATTTTATAATCGCTAAGAAAGATCAAAGTTTAAGTATTATTTTCCTATTCTGAAAAATTCATCGCACATTAAAGTCTTAAGTGATTGTTTAAATGGCAGTCTTACATTGATGACGCGATTCATCAAATGTTAATATCTTCTCTTCATGAAGCAATCATCGTATTTATGCCTGTATTTGCCAGTACAAACTAACAGGCCACGTCGATCATATAATATTACAAAAGCATCGGGACACATTCAGCTCTAATAGACGATTAACATTGGATGCAATGTATAATCATTGTGAAGATGTGTCTATATCAGCAGGTCTGTGTTCTAATGAATCTGGCTAGCTAATGCATACGTCAAATTTTATGATATCTTTTAAAATAAGTCTTACGGTGGGTCGCGGGTTTCTTCCCGAAACATGGTCATTTTTAGACGTCAACCCACAATAAAGAAATTTTGCATGAACATCCTTTAAGTCATCTGTCATATTTAATGTACAATATAAGACTATACGAACAGACATTAATATATCTTAAAATAAGTGGAGATGCAAATTCACTATACTGTCGCTTTTACGTATTTCTGTTATACACTTTACATAAAATATCATTAAAGTTTAATGACATAAGTATTTTACACGGATACATGTATACGCATAATAAACTAAAACGGACATGGAATTCAAATTCATTATCCTTAGATAACTTGTTTAATGCTTCAATAATATTTCCTTAAACAATAAGCTTACGATTTAAATTGTGCACAAAGTTACTGATATATCAGTTTACAAATGTAATATAATATCAGTATACCTTTTCAAATGATATTAACTAGTGCATTTACATAGATTCTAAAGATCTATCTACAACAAAATCAATCACGTTAATAAAGAGACACGACGACCTTGTTCGGCTCTAAGTAATTCAGATGTTAGATTACGAGACAATAACACATTTTTATATCCAGTTGTCGAATGTTTTAGTACCACTGCACCGATCAGTACTACTTATCGTTAATCACTTGTTAGGTTTGACAGTTTTAAACGACAAGTTTCCGTAGAAACAAGCATCAGTCTTCAACAATTAGTATCTGTAAATTCATCAAACTGGACAGCAAAGAAGAAATCAATGATAGATGTCTTACTTACAATACTTATCGCTTCGGTTTGCATAATAGGTATTGAATCCCTGGTGTCGACGAAAAGCTAGGAGGCTGACGCTGAGTTACATGAATGACTACTTTCATCAACATACAGACGGAAACAACATAGAAGTCATGTATGTATTTGCATAGTAACATTCACATTATTATCTTGGAATCCACTTTTATTTAAAAAATAATGTATATGTAATGATCGCTGAATGACTAACAACGAAATCTATTCCGAGTACATTTCCACGCTTGCAGAACAGCTTTTGTGAAGTAAGCTGACATGACGACAATGTTAGGCCCATATCAGCTATTCTTAAAATAGTTGTACAATAATTGTACGCAAGGATACTTATTAAATGGACTAAGCTTATTCATTCTTCCTAACCAAAATAGAAAAATCAAAATACATTGCTTAAGATACCCATGACATTATAGACTGTATTACTTGTTAATTCTCTAAAGTGAGTTAAAATGATTTTTGCTGATCAAAGTATTAGTTTTAATGTTAAATATTCTATGTTTACACCTTCCATACTCCACGCCAGTCAATAATCTGCAATAACCACATTAATCAAAACAAGAACGTCTGCTTCGATACGAGGTAAGTGGCCCTTAATATTTATTCGATACGGAACCTTTCTAGGCTTGCTGTTTGTCAACGTTAGAGGATCTCGGTTTTATAGGGATTTCCTTTTACGCATTACTTTAGTCAGATATCTATGTAATACTTAAATATTGCAGTCTTAAAATTGTCTTTAATTATTAACGCCTGGCCTGTCTCAAAAGTTTGAAATGATATTTCGGTAGTATAATCGACAAAATGATACATAGTAAACTTGTTAAATGATCATAAGCTTTTGCTTCGTAAGTATAAAAGAGGAAAGTGAGGCCGAGACCGTGGTCCAGTGGTTAGAACGTTGGTTTTCTAACCCGATGGTCCGGGTTTGATTCTCGGTCGCACTAGGTCATAACCTTCCATGAAATTTGGATAAAAATGCCGATCTTCCTCCACATGTGTGTGGAAAAGTCATCGGCTCCCTGAGAAAGGGTAAGTTTGACTGCAATGAATGAAGTTGAGCAATAAATTTAGGTATATCGGCCACCGAGTATAACCGAAAATTGATGAAAACGGCGTTATACTAAAATAAAAAAGAGGAAAGTGACAAATTCGAATATTTCATAAACAGATGTTCAAGGAGGGGGGTCATATTATACTATTTAATTGCATTGCTCTATATATTATTCAAGACGACGAAATGATTTTTTGTCGTCAACTGACGATATAAGAGCAAACGATTTTTAATAATTTATCATGCTTTAAATATTGAGCAACTTCTATGAAATTGTGCAGTGTTTTATTAATAGAAATTTGGTTTAAATTTCAGTGTTATTTCAAACATTTCAAATTTTTGTTAAGACCGTATAAAGTAATTAGTGTCTAAGCCGTTGGTGTGGTTGTTTGTTATTAGTTGTCTAATAAGTAATTATCTAATTCTGCATGCTTAAGCCGTTAATTTGCTCAGTGAAATAGATATAAGGTTAGTTTAGTAAGTAAAAAAGGAAACCATAGAACAATATAGGAAAATACATAGAGATGTATAATTTATATGTATATGAGAATGAGACTTAGATAAAGAAATTATATACTATTATATAGATCATTAGTTTTAGTTGTGACACATAGGAATACGTTTAGTCTTTATGTCATTAATTTATCATAATAGGAAACTTGTATTTGTGACTTAAAAATAACTTTGTGTTTATTGCAATGTATCGGATCTTTACTTGTACTATGTGTATTTTAACTTCAAATTGTCTTATCTAAAATATTAAATAATGTTGAAGAAACTAAGAACTTTGTGTTAGGTCATCGGTACAACACTAAACGATATTCAGCAGAATTAAACGCACTTTAAAACCCATTGATAGTCGACTACAGCACACTCACAGTGGCCATTAAACACGTTAAGGTCTTAAAGACATTGAACAGCAACAGTTTACAACAATATAAATGACCCCCCCCCCCCAATCCACATGAGGTCTAATCTCTTAATTGTTTTATTGCCCCTAATCAGATAAATCCTGTTTTTACAGTCAGCTAAGGGTCTGTAAAATGGACACCTAGTCATATAAGAGGGTCATAATATTATTGATTTAAGTGAAAATAAGTTCATGGATAACTTCCTATTGTTATTATAACCATTATAATTAATGAATGTTATCCTTCAATATTACCAGAGTATGTAAAATAATGCAAATTCCCATTCTGGATTGCGTATTTTTAAGGATAAGCGTAACGAACTCAAAAAATATTGCACAAAGAAATCTCTTGAATTCCAATGTTCAAAAAGAATCTTTTGTTATCAAGTAAGACAACTAAAATTCAAAATTGCAGTCCTGGAGCTAAATAGAATAATGAAGTTAATCAATATAAATTGTTATATGTCTTAAATTTATTCGTTCCGGTTAATTGATTTACCAGCATCATTTGTTCCAAAGAACCAACTGGACATCTTCTCAGAGAAAAGGGATTTTTAAGAACAAAGAATGCACTTTTAATTTGTTAAAAATCTAGATCGCGAACCACGAATCTTAGTAGTGACGATTATTCATACTCAATCTTTCAATTTGATTCGTGATATCCCGAGTACTTGGATACTCGCCACAGCCCTATCATTTGTACCATACTATACAAATTGTATTCATTATTGGTGCACTCTATTAAGAATGCCAGCTAACGGATATCCAAGACAATGTTATCTTATGCTTAAATCCCTTGATAATGCTGGTCGAAAATGCAGGGCAGGAACATTTTTAAAAAATCCATTTTCTTGTGGATTTGGACATGCTTGGTTATCACAAGATATTGGAGATCATTATTATTTCATTAACATGTTTACACAGAGAGTTATTGACTCTGGCATCCACAAATGGCATGCTTCTATAATTATGTCAAGTAGATGAAAAGTATCTTATACTTAATATACCATTTAAGTTTAAATTTGCTATGTCAAAATTTAGATTATCAAATCATAAACTTAAGATTAAAACTGGAAGACAAATTGCTACAATAAAAGAAGAGCGTATTTGTGATCATCTTATTCTTGATATTTTGCAATTGAATAATATAAACATACTTCATGTCTTAAAAAAAGATAATTCATATTGTTAATAAAACACCGAATGAATTTAAGTATCTAGTATACAATATTTATATATTAGCCATATAGTGGCTGATTATGTCATTAGAAGCTTGTCTATCAATGACCCTGTCTATCTTATTCCATCCCCCTACTGTGGAATATACAGGACTGCTGGGTCTAAAATACATGCATCGCATTCCTGGTTCAATGTTTTTAAAACCCCATTAGCTTTTTGCTGTAGAAAAATATATTCAAAACAATATAATTATTATTATCCAAAGATAATTATTACCGACGAAACAAGTCCCTTTTCGTCTAAAAACACTAATTTCACTGTGATTTTTGCTTTTGTAAACTTGAAATATGTAGAGCGCGTGACGTCACTTTACTACGTGTGCATAGCATGACTAAAAACTCAGTGTGTTCTATAACAATGATATTGAAAAAAATACGATAGTGGTTTCGGAAACATTTTTTCTTGTTATAAAGTATGCACGGGAGGTAAACACACCGGATTCCTCTGTTATAGAACAAACAGAAACTATCAGGACCAATACATTTATAAGCTTATGGGACTTTAAACCAATATACACCCATATTTGTTGGTCTATAAAAATCGACCAAACGTCCCTGCTGATTGGTTTGGTATTGGCAAAAATAAGATTTTCAATAGAGTATCTTCACGGCTGAACAATAGACCGGGAAGTATCAGGGTTAAAAGATAAACACTTCAAAGAAGACAAAACAATTGACATAATTATTATTGTATTCATTGTGACATGCTGTATCTGTTTATATCACTGACAAAATCTGATTCTAGATACTTTGTCCCAGATGTACACATGGGTCTTCCTTCTCAATAAAAGCAGAACGTCACCAAATGATCATAGCTCTTGTAAAGACGTGAAACATAATATGACATGGACTAAACCTAGTGTCACAATAATAGCAGTATGGAAGTATTTGGTTTAAATCCAACGAGAAGAGATTACACATTGCCAAGCGAATATGCTGACTTGTTCATCTAAATAAACATCGGCTTAGCTTAGTTTATCACTTATTTGATATCAAAACAAACCATATGTTTGAATTAATTTCTTAAAACTTTTTTTATTGTTATTGCTACATTTCATTGTCTACATATTAAGATTCAGATCATTGAAGTTGATATACTAGCACTAAATATCTACTTGCGACAGTAAGTTCATTCGACATGAAGCATTTATAAAAAAACTGAAATAATATAATTATTATTTGATAGAATACTAGTAATTGCTGTAAATGCTAAATTTTCTAAAAAATTTAAATACAACATACAATGGTGTTGAGATTAAAATTGTCCATAGCCTCCTTTTTGTATCGATTGATTTTTTTAATAATTTTATGTATTTCTAGCTTTGTCACAATACATTGTTATCATGCAAACATAGTGTTACAGATATTTTTTAGCGTTTAACCATAAGGTGCAAAAGGAAATAGCAGTTTATGGTACCAGAATAATATTAATTATATATAATTATATATATACAAATGTATAATAATACCAACATAGTAGCAATGTAATAACTAGATTAATTATTAACACTATAGTGTTTACCAAGCTACATGTACAGTGCAATCACAGTAAACCCTATATGCATGTATTATTGTATAATCGAAATATAAGCCAGTTCCAGCCAGTATCTCTGTTTGATAAATTGTCTTATTAAAATATATAGTATTATTCTGGTACCAACACAGTGAAAATATCTCAGCAACATTTGCAACAATAAGTATACCTCTGACAAAGTTACAAAATATTACTGATATATGGTACCAACTAACTACTTTTCATGGCACTTATATGGCTCTGACCTAATAATGACATTCAGGTTAATATTCTAGTGATGCTTTTTTATAAAAAGAAAAAATAGTTGAAAAAAAGAAAGGAAGGTTTCAGGTGGGTGTTTTTGTTAAAAGTAAAATAATCCTAGTAATAATATATTCTTAAGAGCAAATATTGTACATAAGAGAGGTATAGCATTGTACAATAGATGTTGAATAAATATGTATTTACCTATCCGTTCCATGTCTGTGTTACTGCTGCTAAAGGAGCCCAGGTTTTTATGAAGTTCCTCATACTGAATGTTTTTAATGCGTTAAGTTTTTCTGCCTTGTAACATGATACTAGTTGTCTTTTATATGCCTCAGTACAGGGAAAAGTATTATTCATTTTACACTTATAGATATAGTATTTGGCAGTAAGTATTACTTTATTAAAGACATTGAACCAGGAATGTGAGGCATGTGACTTATGGACCAGAAAGTCCCCTAATTCCACAGTAGGGGGTAATAAAACAGACAGGGTCATTGATAGACTAGCACCTGTTTACATAATCTGTTACTCTATGCTTATAAGTACAAAAGCAATTTAGTCATAAACTTATTATCACTGTAAATCAATAAAATTTATTACCCCACTTTTTGACTAGGTGTCAAGTCTACAGACCGTGACTGGACTGGTTTTATCTGATTAGGGGCAATAAAACAATTAAGAGATTAGACCACATGTGGATTTGGGGGGGGGGGTCACTTATATAGTAGCTGTTCAATGTCTTTAAGAACAATGTGTGTGGTTTTACCTCCTAGTAATAAATCATATTTTGCCCACTGTACAAACAAATTAGAACAATTTGTATTATCCAACTCTGTATATTCTTAAAAAAGACTAGTGTTGTATTACAATAAAATAATATATGTGCAATTGTTTCTGAGGAAGAGTTGCAGAATGAACATAGCTCATTGTGTCTCAAACCCATTTTAAATAAGAGAGATTTAGTACCAAGAATTCTATGGTTAATTTTATACTGAAACCATTGAAGTTTTGATTCTTGAGTTATTTTAAAAGGAAGTTTATAAATATGTTTCCAATCAATGTTATCAATTATCTCCCTTTGTCATTTGACTTCTGATTTTATCATAGTTTTTTCAGATGTAAGTATATCATAAAAAGTCCTGCAACCCTCCTCTGATTGATTGATTATTCTTATCATTGCAGGTAGAGTTGGGTTTGATTCCTTTTGGTTCATTATGTACTATATTTAATGAGTCTAAGTACCTTCTAAAAGAAAAAAATATACATTATGTATTAGAGTATTGAAGGAAGTTAGTTAAAACAGAATATTTATGTTGGAATTCTTCAAAGGAGTAGAAATTGCCATTATATTTCATAAAGTCGTTAATCAAAAATATTCCTTTGTCCAAGTAGTTTCTGTCACAATATGATTTACCTCCAATTTTAAAATTATTGCTATGCCAAACAGGCAAATCTAGGAATTTATCCCATGATTTAACCACATAATTATTTCCCAAAGAGATGTAACTTTCCCAGATGTCTTTCCAGAATTCATTTTGGATGTTGTTGAGTTTGAGTTTTACATAATTAACTCCAAATTTACAAAAATTGTCATAAAAAGGACAAATAGACCTAATTAAATGTAGATATTTCCCATTACTTTTGTAACAACGTCTTAACCATGTAAGTTTTAATGCTTGTGTAAAATGTTGTAAACTAACAACTTTTATGCCACCTTTTTCATAGTTTTTGGTAATTACTTTTCGTTTAATTTTATCAGGTGCATTATTCCAGATAAATTTGTAAAACAAATTCTGAATTATTTTCATTATCATTTTGTTTGGATTTGGTAGTCCTACAATCAAATGGTTTAATTTTGGTAAGGCTAATGTTTTGATGATTGTATTTTTTCCAATCGGGGTTAATAATCTGTTTGACCAACAATTGAGTAGTTTTTTTATATCTTCAATATTCTTTCATAATTAGTTTTTGAGATTACTCTTAAGTTCAATGTAAATGTAACCCAAGTAGGTTAAATTTTTCCTTTTGCCAGTTTAGTCCTGGTATCGATTGATCTTAGCCGAAATGTATCTACTTCTGTACGATTACTTTCACTCAGTTCAGTTATAGCGACGACACGAGAATGTCCGTTTAAGTTCTTACACTTTTCCAAAAAGCATTTGGTGCTATTTGTGATTGCGGTGTTTCGTGTCCGACTTATTCTGGCTGAATGCAGTTTATGGGTGTTGGAGCATGTGATCCTCAGGGTGTGATTGTACTGGCCGAATTGTTACACCCAACAATGCTGGCATTTCCAGTATAAGAATTACTCGCGGTCGTAGACAGCTTTGGAAGTTTGCTCTTGATTGTATCTGTTTTCATTTGCTTTAGGCGTCTTAATTGCCTAAATACCCTAAAACGCATACTTTCATATCAAGCAGCAAAATAGACGACCTTTAACGTGATGTGTACTGCGTTGGTATGACACGATACTGTTTTGACAATAATGCGTTATTGTTAAGTGTATATATATAGTTTATTTATTATAGTTACAGGCATAATAAAGAAATATACAACGTTACATAATGCATAAATATTTTGCGAAAAAAAACTGCATAATAAGGCTTATCGAAATATATTTAGTATATAAACTCAGAATGGATAGGAAAATAAAAACATTTATAAGTTACATAGACACAGTTTCTAATTATATCCAAATATGTTATGAATGTAGGTAAAATAGAATAAACAAAAAAACGGTATAATATTAAACAATGAAAAATATATGATGTAGGAGGAAATTTAAAGAAAAACGTTAATAATAATTAGATTCGACATTTTAAGGCTTCATTGATGAAAATACTTAAGGCTTTAAAAGCTTCTGGAATACAAACAAGTTTCTTAAGAGTGTCATAGAAATCTTTGTTATTGATAATATTTAGGGGCGAAATTTTTAAGTAAAGTGTATCTCTTAAGCTCGCAAATTTTTGACAGATAAAGATAAAATGAATCTCTGTTTCAACTAATCCAGTATTATATTACTTGCTATCCTAGATTCCCTTGGATTATTTAGAAAACGTCCTCTTTGAATATTTTAAGGTAATGTACCACAGCGGAGTTGAGTAAGGACAGATCTCAAATGCTTTTGCATATTCATTTTTTTATAGATTTCACATTAAAAAGTACTCTTTACTTGTTTATATACATCAAGTCTTGATTGAAAAGAAATTTCGTTTAACCATTTGGGTTTAAGTTTTTCTAAAAGTATATTTTCAGCTATTTTTATAAATGAATCTCTACTATGAAATATGGATTTGTTAAAAAAAAAATTATCTTGTCCATTTCGTCAAATAGTTGTTTTATTTCTTTAGACCAATTATTTCTACATTTTTGTTAATCAAAATTAGAAATTCGTTTAGTAATTCTATTTTCATTCATGTAAATTAATCTTTTCCATAATCGTAACATTGATAGTTTTCGTCTAATATGAGATGGTATTAAACCAGTATCACCTTGAATTACTGGTGTTGGTGTACATTTATGAACTCCAAGATAATACTTAAGAATTCTATTGTGGACAGTTACTTTTTGGGGTATTTTTTAAATCCCCACACAGATGCAGAATAGTCCATAACAGGGATTATTCTGGAATCGTATATTTTAATGAAAGACTGTTTGATTAAATAGCATATACATTAACGACGAGAAAGCTCTACTTGCTGATTCGCTTAGAACATTTGCTGTCTCTGTAAGTCTCTTACTAGGCAGCCAAACTGGGAGTGGTTTCAATTATTGAAACGCAAATATCAACGATTTTGAATGGCTGTTAAAATTAAATGAGGTGCGTCGATTAATCGAGTATGTTGATAACACGAGACGATAATGATCTGACAGTTTTATTGTTTAATTTTTTTTTAGTAAAAATTGTCCCAAGGGCTTAATTTGAAGAAGAGAATTTCGATGTTCGTGTAGGGAATTGTTTACCCTCAAAAATTAAAAACTTGTGTTCGTCTTTTTATCCAAGACTTATTACGTAATTATTGTCAGTGGGGTTCAGGCTACGGAATTTCTCGAAAATTAAATATATAATGAACGAAGAACGTTATAAAAATTTGAGGCAATACTCCCTGCATTATCGTTTATGGTTATTTTAATTAAGGTTAATTGCTGTAATATATTCTTATATACAGAGTAGTAATCGTTGTTTAACGTAAATTACGAGTGATATTGATTTGTAGAGGACCAAAGTGATACTGTGTATTTTGTATACAACGGTCTTATTGTGTTGCAGTAATTTTGCATGATTTCGAAACTTTTTACGAGCTATATTTTTGCTTGTAAACTCCTATATCCAAGTAGTGTGTGAAATTCTTTCTAATCTCTGTTGTTCAGCTTAAACCTGGTTAACTTTAAGATTTAATAATAATGTGATGAGCTGTTTTCTTAAATTTACTGTAAATTTTATCTCCGGAGGATATAAGGATGATCTTATTACAGCTGACTAGTATTATTAACACTATTTTTCAGCTTTCCGGTGAAAGGCATTAAAGATGTTGTTTTCGTAAACCCTTAAAACATTGGTTACAACAAACCGTTTAAACGCTCATCTAGCTTATCTAATAACAATTAATTTATGATGTTTTAAAAGAAGGTAATTATTAATCGTGTGTGGTATAAATTTACTACCTGAGTTTTTTTTATATTAATAATGGTTAAACATCTTGAAATACTACCTACTGATTAAATTAATTATAGTACAAGCGTGAACTGAACACTTTAAACGAAATGGTGTATAAGACCTCTTTCACAGCGTTGGCGGTAGCCTTCTTTATACAAGCAGTCAGTCTGTACGTAAGCAATACTTGTTTTACATAACATGATTGGCACTTCTAATTCATAATAACTGAAAAATAACCCAACTAGTATAACAGTATTACTATTAATTTCTACATAATTGAGTGACAAGTTTTAAAAATTATAAACAAGTTTGAATCGAATAGAACAAACTTTTCTATAGCCCCAAGTAATACATCTTATTGCCCTAAGTAAAGAACATTCTAAAATAACAGTTATCACCCCGATCAGACTTTAGCTGAACCGGGAAGGCATTAGCAAGTATTAAGACAAATTATATAACAGTATTTACATTAAAGCACACTACATGTGAACGCAGTGTGTACATAGGATACACTGAGTTTCTCTATGTATTTCGTTTCGGTCTAGAGTTACTAAAATAGTGTATTGTATGTTCCTTTGAGATTGCGCTTATGTGTTTTGAGAATTATTGTATTCATTTATATATGTATAATTATGTTTATTTTGTGACTGTAAATATATGTCAATCTGTCACACTGTAAATAGTTGCCGCATGGGTCAAAGACCTTCCGGTATTTAATGAAATAAACGTTGAAACTTAGAACTATGAAAATATTAAGAAACATGCATTATAAACAATGAAAAATATATCAGGATTCACCGATTTGATCTTAGTTTGAACTACCTCTTTACTATACGTAAAATGTACTAAGTGTATTTACAAATGAAAAAGGTTCTTTCTTGAAAAATATCATAACAAGTTTGGCATTATATTCTAATCATATATCGTGATGAATGGAAAATCAGCTGCCCTTCATGGCAACCGCTTTAATGTGCGTGTTTTGTCTAATACCATCTTAATACTCACAATCCAACAACACATGGAACTCATCCTCAATGCTTTCATAGAATTAGAATTTGCGGTTTTTTACCAGAGTACGCTCGTAGCGACCGGTCTCTATACGTAGAGGAGCAACGCCATAACGAAATTTACTATAAGCAGCCCTGTGGCGAGTGGGGCATAATCAAATAACAATAGGTTTTGGAATATAAATCAGTTTTAAATAAACAAAAGATCTGTAACTTGTTGCCTCCTTGTCGTGAGGTTCCTGTGACAGCATTGATAGATTTATTCCAATCCAAACTATATTTTGAAAGTTTTTTTGTCAACCAAGCATGTTTAGGAATAGAAACATTTATATCACATAATTCTTGTAAATCATAGACATTAAGTATATTTCTCGTAGTGTGAAACCAATTGTTACATGATGTGCTAGCAAAGAAATTAGCCCTGAGTGCAATGCGTTTGATTATACGAGTGCTCTCAATACATGGCAGGTGAGACCAAAACAATGACACCGATTTCCATTGTCTTTGTTTGGGGCAACCCATGCCATTTCTCCAGCTAAGGCCGCATTAAGTGTATATTTACCGATACTAATATAGAAACGCAATGCATGATTCTGAACTGCATTTATACATGTAAAAGATTTATGATCCCAAATAGCAGCATCGTAACTAGTAGGAGTATGAGTATACAATCATATAGCTGCGTATAAAATCCACGTACGTTACACCTCCAACAGATTTACATTCGCTATAACAAGGACATGTGCACGTCTTGTACACGCGTGTTCATTCAATAATAGTATTAATCATGTATACTATATTAGCTAACTTAACATTACCAAAGTGAAAATCAGAAAATCCGTAAGTGTTGTTTTTGTGCAGTCAAAGAACGCGAATACACAACTTTCTTAATGTTAATAGGCATGCTATTCCAAGAACACTAATCACTGTAAATCTTTTTCAGTATCAGCTACACAACAATATCGTCAGCATAAAGCAAGATACATATTTTTTCTGTACCACATAGCACATCAAACGATTTGATGTAATGTGCAAGGTCGTTAATAAGTGGATTAGATAAAAGGGATATAGTATACATCCCTGGCGTAAACGCGACCTAATTTTAAACCAGTCAATACATAAACCATTTATCCTGGCACGTGATGATACAGATCTGTACAATAAACGTACAGCAGTTAATATTTTACCTTCAATGCCCAGATCAATTCGTTTATTCCAAAGTAAGTCACGATGAATATAGTCATATGCTTAAGAAATGTACAAAAAGTTGACAGTTTCTTTTTCTTCCAAGTATCGATAATATTTGTAATGGTAGATAATTGATATAAAGTGCTACGTTTCTGTCTAAAACCATTTTGCTTATCAATGATGATATTATTAGATTCTGTCCAGCTTGACAGTCCATTGTTCAAGTATAGCAATATAGTTTATACATAGAAGATGCTAGTGAAATCCCCCTATATGATAATAGGTTTCTAGTATTAAGACTTGTGGGTTTAGGTATTGTCACTAAAAACAAACATTAGATAAGACATGTTAAAACATAACATTGGTATCATGTTTAAGTGCTTCTGATGGTAAAACATCAACACCACGGGCCACTATTAGCAACATCAACCGCTTTTTTTACTTCATGCACAGATATACATGCATTGCATGGCGACGAGTCATCAGTAACATTGAAATTACGAGGAACATTCATATATTGCATATTACATTTATTAAAACCCCGGGGTTCACTTGAAGGCCTGAAAGATGTAGCATTGCATAGTTAACCTCTACCAAGTTTGTTCAAATTATGGCCCGAGGTCAAATTTGGCACACCAGAGGTTCATTTGATTTAAATAGGCTTATGTGGGAAAATGTTTAAAAAAAACTTCTTGTCCGAAACCACATGGCCTAGAGCTTTGGTATTTGGTGTTTGTCATCATCCAGTGAACCTCTACCAAGATTGTTCAAGTTGTCCGGGTCAAAATTGGCTCCACCGGGCCTTATCTTTTACTTGGCTCATAAAGAAAAAAAGGTAAAAATATTCTTGTCTAAAGTTCTTTTCTCTGATGAGCGGTTAAAGGGCCATGTAGCCCCTTGTTTTAATGAACCAATTTTATGCAGGATATCGTCAATGTTACCACTGTTTCATAGTGTAACTTTTGACAATTACACAATTAATATGAACACTACCGTTTCATTAATGTTATTGTTCATCGTATGCAATGATATGATGTGTTATATTTTCAAAGGAAATTTGACTCAACATATATGTACGAGTTTGTAGCCAAATGAACACAAGAACATTTCTTTTATGCTGGATCAGTGCATAGTAATATTTATGATCAGCCTGTACCAGGTGTTCCAGTGTGTATCTAGTTCGGTAATCAAGCTTTGTCGTGTTCGACTAAACCAATTTGACGATTTTATGATGGAAATTGAGCAAATAATTATGCTTCATTGGTTTGCACTGGTAAAAGTGATTATTAGCTATGTGTAGAGTAATGTATTAGCATGTGTATACACCAATTATTAAGCATTTGAGTGATTTAAAAAGAATATACTTACTTGGTTTTAAAACAGTCATATGTAGGTTCCTCTTGACAACCTCTACATGACATGTGCATTTTCAGGTCAATAGGTCAAAGGTCAAGGTCACGCTGTCATTTTGTTATAAAAAATTCCGAAGTTTCTTTTAGTATACTTCTCCTACATTTCTCGTGGAATTTTGACGAAACTCACTTGCTGTTATCAAGAACGCCAGAACATATATTTCGGGTTTTGTGATTCAATCTTTTTTTACGAAATTGTTTATTTTGTGCGATTGTAATACAGAAATATCCTTGTTTGCCTCTTTTCTCAAGGGATTTTTATCAAACTTTCGTGGAACTATTGCTATCAAGTTACCCAGTGCATGTTGTCGAGGTTTTATGACTCGAAATCTTTTTATGGAATTATGGCATTTTGTTTCTGTGCATATGTAATATATAGAGAAAAACTCCTTTGTTTTTGACCACACTTTCATGGAACTATTGCCATTAATTTCCCCAGCACAGTCATGTTTGTGATTCGATGATTTTTGGCCAATGTGTGGCCCTTTGTTTATGTTTTGTTCAAAATTTCTCAAAGGAATTTGTCGAAACTTTCACAGACTTATTGTCACTAAGAACCCCAGCACATATATTCCAGGTTTTGTGATTCGATTATTTTGGGCGGATTGGCGGCCCTTCTTTCGTCTAAATCACACTTTAACCTTGCCTTTTTGAAATCAAAAGAATTCCACCTGCAAAACTCAAACTTCATATGTTGGTTCATCATTATGACAATCTCTACAGGACATGTGCATTGTACAGTCAAAGGTAACCAAAGGGGCTTTGTATTTTCAAAACACATTTTGTTGGTTTTTGTGACTATTGTGCTTACAAACCTCAAAGTTTATCAATCTCAATAATTTCTGAAGAAGTTCTTGATAGTGTCGCAATGTAATCAACTGGACAATTCCAGTTGGTCAAGTTTTCACTTGATTTTCGTTTCCTTTACAATCTAAATCAGTGTTATCTGTTTTACTACACGACCGAGTACGTATCTGCGTAGAAGTGCCATGCACTAAATATATAAATACACGTATATGCGTGATAAAACTATAAATGAACACACATGAATGTGATTAAATCTACTATTTAAGATCTCTCGTGCAGCTTTAAAACGGCAATCGCAGGTACATATTAATTGCCAGTAACACGTATTACCTATGAAAAACAACTTTTATGCAGTAAATTCTACAACAAATTTTCTTCAACAAGCTTAAATGATAATTTGTAGCATTATGTTATTTTAGTAAATGTAAAAAAGACAAAAAAATATCAAAATTACATTTATTGAAATAGCATAATGCTACCAATTATTATTTAAACTTGTTTAAGAAAATTTGTTCTAAAATTTACTGCATATAACTACTACAACATGTATTGACCTTAATTACACGGAAATGGTGTTTCAGTACATGTATGTTGCAGTCTCGAAATTTTCTTGTAAGCGAGGCCTGAAAATATCCGTCCCTAACCGAGGTTGATACGAAATCGAGTTGAAAGGTATTGTCAGGGCTTAAAAAAGCTGTACCGCACGGATTCGAAAAAAAGCTACAACATAACGAAAAGTTTGGAGACAAACATTCCTTCCAACGAGACGAAAATTAATCCAACGGACAGAATTTCATAATTACAAAAAGTCATGATTAGGGACCGACCAAGAAATTGATGTAACAATAGTTTGGATCAAATATGAAGTATTTTCAAGTATGATTTACATGAATGGAGGAAATATTTATTAAATGAAAATCCGTTTGGACCAAATCGTTCTCTAGTTATTTGTCGGACAAGGTTTTGTGCTGAATGTCATTTTGACAATTAATCTTGACGCACTGTCCTCAAAATCAATAGGGGCAATTTACATACTTGGCAATGCCAATGAAATCTGATGAAATTCGGTTATTTAAATCGTTCCCTTTAGTTATTGGTCGGACAAGGTTTCTGTGCTGAAAGTAACTGTAACCTTAAATTTTGACGAACTGGCCTCAAACTCGATAGGCCAACCTCCCAAGTGAATTTGAAGAACTTAAGTCATTCTCTAGCTATTTGTCGGATAGGTTTTTATTACGGACCAACCGACAGATCGACCATCTGGTATGTGCAGAAGCAAATGACCTATTATCTACGAAAGGGGCCATAATAATAATAATTCCGACAAATTTTAAAACCGGTATCCAATATGTCAGGTATGTAACAACTTGAAAACAGGACTTACTCATGTTAAGACAGTTCCTTGGGTCGAAAATGTGGATTTAGTATTATGATTGTATTGTTTAATAAATAAAGTTGTGATTATTTACGGATGCTTTAAAAAACATAGCGATTAAATTTATTCAAAAACAGCTTTAGAACAAAGTTCTAATATATATGATAATAATAATAATTTTATTTGGCAAGTATACACAACATGGCAATTTAAAACAAAATGATGGTTAAATATATAAAATACAATAACAAATGCGAAATTTATCAGTCTAAAAATAATAGTACTGTATAACATAATAATAAAATGTGTGATTATACATGCTCGATATGTATTACATGATTTGTCGCTACTTTACCAACGGGGTAAGTGTCAAGTGTGTTAAAATCTGCACAGTGACATCGCATCGAGTACCTAGTTCAGGATGATTCAGTGGTTATAACTGTGTGGTTATATCTGTGCAGTTCTAGTGTTTGCAATTTTTATATCTGTGTAGTTCTAGAGTTTGCATTGGTTATATCTGTGTAGTTCTAGAGTTTGCATTGGTTATATCTGTGTAGTTCTAGAGTTTGCAATTTTTATATCTGTGTAGTTCTAGAGTTTGCAATTTTTATATCTGTGTAGTTCTAGAGTTTGCAATTTTTATATCTGTGTAGTTCTAGAGTTTGCATTGATTATATCTGTGTAGTTCTAGAGTTTGCATTGGTTATATCTGTGTAGTTCTAGAGTTTGCAATTTTTATATCTGTGTAGTTCTAGAGTTTGCAATTTTTATATCTGTGTAGTTCTAGAGTTTGCATTGGTTATATCTGTGTAGTTCTAAATTTCGCAGTGGTTCATCTGCAGAGTTAGCATTCACTAGAGTTCTAGATTTCCCAATATTTGTAGCAATTTCAAATAATACAAAAATGCAAAATATAACTCATACATAGTTAGTAGTTTTTATTCCCCGAAACATCAAAATTCACGACGTAAAACATCGTTTCAGATATATACTTCACGAGTACCGTTACTTATAAAATAAACATTAAATGCAAAAAGTAAAACAAAAAAAGAACGTCAGTTTCTAGAATCAAGTTACATAAAAAGCAACTATAAATGCAATCGCAAAACGCAACGGGTGTCATTGAAACTGCTGTGGAAACTTTACTTCAGTCATAATCATGAGTAAGTCAGTTGATAAAAAGGTTTCTATTTAAAAAGTAGTATCTATGATTTACATGGATTACTGAAATACATGTACTCCGCTAAATATTTGGAATAAATACATCATGTATAAATTGCTAGCCCTTTATCAGCGGATGACATACATTTTTACCAATGTTTCGATATATTTTAAGGGAACGTTATTTTTAAATCATAAAATCTGAAATACAAAAAATGCAATCAGTGAAACCTATAAACCAAAAGTGCAATCAAAAGTATACAAACCAAACAGTGCAATAAATGAAAGAAATCGATGAACCAAAAATGTTATCAATAACTAAAATCATAAAAATAAAAAATAAAAATAATGTTATCAATAAATAAAACCAACTATAAACCAAAAACTTCAATCAATAGATGAAATCTATAAACGAAAAGTTATCGATAAATAAAATCTAAATACCAAAAAGTGTTAAAGTAAAAATCAAAGCATATAGACGAAATGCAAAACGCTATTTTTCTTAGCAACAATACAGCTTCATAGTATCAGTAATGTACAATCTTGTTGGCATCCGGTTCATCCGCTATGTGTTCATACAAGCTCAAATGTGGGATCTTAACTGTGTTTGAATAATACTTATTAGGAAAGGGCGAACACTCCAAAATTAATAAGAAATGCAGAGTAACAGTACTTGAACTATGCACCTCTCCTTAATGAGATCTATCAAACTATTAATTTAAAAGCAGATTAACGGTTCTTGTGCACTGCACATCTTCTTAACCTATGAAGCTTGAAAGTTCATTGCTCAAATAGTTGAAGAGCTATGTCAAAAATCCAGTATAAAAATTAACAATGGCAAGTTACTCTAAATTTAGGAAGTGCAAAGTTACGGTTCATAATATATGATATCCCTTCGGGGAGTACAGCAATGTCCTATATCATTCTCTATCAAATAGGACACCCTACTTGCACTCAACCCTTTAATTTTTAGTTGTTCAATAAATGATGTTAATAGAAACAATTTCAAAAACACCACACTTGTCAATCACGACATGTAAACGTTATAGCGACACCTTTTAAAGGATCAGGATCTCCATCAATCGTATTTCCAGATTCACAAGTATTAAAAGCATTGATCTTTGCATTTTTCAAATTGTGGTCGTCTGATGTAGCGAAGTACACACCTGTGTTAGGACCACCATCTGTAGGTGCATTAAACTCATATGTTCCATCTTGGTTACCCGTTTGATCTGTATTAGTACCGAGTGGATTAGCGTCTACTAATCTAGTCGCATCTGAAACTGAACATTCCATTTCATCAGGATGATCGAGTTGAAGGTTGACCTTAGTATAGTCTATGTCAGTTCCTTCCTCAATTACTGGATCAATTGTTCCACTGCATTTATATTCAATACAAATGGTCTTACTGGTCGAACTACTAAAACTCTCAACACGCCAACCTAAAATTTTGCCCGCTATTTCACCAACTGATTCACCGAAACTCCTTGCCCGTAATGTAAATGTTCTTACGTCCGGTTCATCTGAAAGTTCCATCCTTACCTTTACAAAGCAAACCCTGTATCCTTCAGCTCGAACTGGATACCATGTGAACTCACTAAGGGTCTTCTGTTGAGGAAGTGACATCTTCGAGAAAGGTACTTTTGTAAAAATCTTATTAACTTCATATTCTTGAAATGTTTGTCCATAATGAAATCTTAAAAATGATGAATCTGTTGATGAAACAGTACACTGTTGTAAATTAGGAAAGAAAGGGCCTTCATTTGATGTAATTGTTTTGATCTTCAGAACGTCTTTGATAATAGTGTATGTGTCGACGTTGTTTTTCATACGTGGTTCAGCGACATATAGATCTGTACGACCGTACGGCTCATATGCTGATATGTAAACGTCTTTAGTGTCACATGAGGTGAACATACAGTCGGTCAGCGGACCAACTGTACCTCTAAAACCCCTCAAA
The DNA here is from genome assembly GCA_964023205.1 of Lutraria lutraria. Classification (NCBI taxonomy): domain Eukaryota; kingdom Metazoa; phylum Mollusca; class Bivalvia; order Venerida; family Mactridae; genus Lutraria; species Lutraria lutraria. The sequence goes on from OZ026841.1 coordinate 14,922,430, forward strand.
TAATTATTTCTGAAAGAGTGGATAGTAACGCTTACGTAATCTTTCCGCGGTACAGACAGGAAATCATTGTCGTAAAAGAGGACTTTGACATAACATAAATTTGAAATCCGGTATATCTTATCAATATTATACCATGTCCGTCTAGTGTATTTTTCATATTCAATGCCTCCAATAGAAAAAACATTCTGTTGTCTTCTTTTTCTTACCGCTCTTTTGGTTTCCATTTCGCTATCATTGTCTCCTATATAATCAACATCAGATCGTCGTCGCTTCCTTTTTATTAAGGAGGAATCAGGAACTACATACTCCCACTTGCCTGTCGCAGTACTAAGAAACCACAGCTTAATCTCACCTGGATCGGTATCAGCTCCGACATCAGAAGGAACATATACATTTATGACTGTCCCAAGTGCTAGTGATTGTCCTGTTGAATCAGCAAAATACAGATTAAACAACCCATAGGAGTCCAGTTCACCTTGAACACCTTCGTTGTCTGTAAATTGAAATACTCCAGGTAAACTTTGTAGCAATGTAGAGTTAGTTGGATCTAAAAATGTTAAACTCGCAGAAACCATCCCTGTGTATGGCGTTCCGTCATCATAGTAAAATGCGTTACTTGGTATCTCAATTTGAACAATAGATGAACCATTGTCTGATGTTCCTGCAACTAACGTGTTTTCTACAGTTGAATCAATCTCAACGGGATCGGCGATTTTGAAAAGCTTTATCTCTATGCTCAGCGTTCCCGTCATATCCGGTGCGAGACTTATCACTTTAACTCCGGGAATATATTGCTGACTAAATGTATCGTCAATTAAAATAGTAACCTGGTCCAAGGAAGTCTGTATGTCAAAGCTGAAACTTCCAGAACTACTTGTAAAAGTCTCGTACTCGCCGTTGACCCATACCTCTGCATATTTAACGGGATCATTGCTTTCAAAGTCAACAACTGTACCTGAAATCCCGAGGGAAGGAGATATGCATGTGGCACATCCACATGCTGTTACCACCACAACTTGTATCTCGTAGTTGGTGCACTGGACAGTCCGAATATCGGCTCCTGACATCACACAACACGAGTATGTTTCATCTGCACAGGAATCGGCTGTGCTTGATCTATTTAATCTACAACTACTTGCTAAACATGTTCCCACCTCATACAATGTACTGTTGTTTGATTGCACACAATCATCTGGTAACATAATGTTTTTCTGCTGCAATGCATTCTCACAGAAATCATCTGGGTTTTCTTTAAAAGAATAAATGTCTTATAAAAATCTTTAAATATATTAAACGTTGATAAATCTTTCAAATTCGCACGATTTACGAGTTTATGAAAAGGTCATAATTCATTCCGAATGTGGAAGTTATATTTAATTATTTTATTGCTAAACTGTTCTGTATAGTACTTAATATTGGGATTGGAATTATGTTTACAAAGTAGAGGCTGTTAGATTACGGTATTACATATTACCTTTTACTTCCAGATCAGCAACTGATGACATAACGGCGCCGTATAGATTGTTTGCTCTACATTGGTAACTACCACTATCAGAAGTTGCTAGGGTGTCGAGTGTTATTAATCTTCCATCAATGGAAACACCATCTTCGATCAATAATGAATCCTTGAACCTAAAGAAAACATATCGCCCTGATAGCTTCAAAGAATAACCGTTACAAATTGTATGATAGTACAACAGATATAATTGGCAGCTTATTCGGTTATTTAATGTAAAACTAACAATCACAAAGGTTTTGCATGTATTACAAATACAATCACTTATCAATAACACATTCAATTACTCACCACTCGAAATAGTCGATATCAGGAGTAGCTGATGCATTGCAACACATGGTAACAGTTTCCCCAGAGAGTCGATACTTTGATCTCGGTGTTTCAGTCAAGTAAGGCAACACTGTAAGATTAATTAGACTATTATGATAGATTCGTCAATGTTTTAGATAATATTCAAACACATACAAAGTAAACAATGATTAAAATATGAACTACATAACATATGAAGTTTTCATTGGTAATAGTCAGAGTGCACTTACATAACTAAGTATCACTCATAAAAAAAAAAAGATGTACCAATTTGTGTCATTTGAACTTCTATAGTGTTTCCATCAATCGTTACAGTAGTGTCAACAAATCCATCCCTGACAATCAAAATCTGTGACGATGAACAGGATGTATTCAAGGTAAAGAAGCCAGTTGTGTTTGATTCTGTTAACCTGGTTGTTGGTGCCGTTGCTGAGTACACAAACGCATTGCTGAGAAAACGACCAGTTTTCTTCGATACAACCCTTCCAGTTACAATATTGTTCTCACAAATACAGGTGTCACATTCTGTGTTAAGCGCACCGACCGAACATGCCTGAGTGCAGTCTGTTTGAAGACAAAATCATGTACATGTAAGTTGTTGGATACGAAACATGTCGATTTCATATCCTCATAACACCCATTATATAACAACTTAACTGATAATAATTAAATGATAACATTTGGCTCCCTGGTAAAATCGATCTCACATAGTAAAGAACATTGCAATCATTCGGGTGTACTTAGCTAAGAATTGGGTATGTTCTACTCTATTAGCCTTACTAACTTACCTTTAATTGTTGATGTGATCTAAATCACGAGATATACCTCGATATTACTGACTACTCATTCACAATAATTCATTAAGTAGATCATGTTTTTTTGGCTATGTACTCACCTGGGCAATTCCAGTTGGAGCAAGGTTTCTCTTGATTCCCACTTCCTACACAGTCCAAATCGGTATTATCTGTTTTATTACATGACCGGGCACGTATCTGCGTACCTCCACCACAGGTGACGTCGCAGCTTCCCCATGATGACCATGTTGTCCATTTACCATATACTAATGAAGATACTCGTATATGTACATGTATAGTAAGTACAACTGCTTGCATTATTATTATTATGTACGTTAGTGGTTAAATCTTCCAAGTTATATCGTTTAGTAACAAAACGGCCAACAAATGAACCAAATTACTGTATGTGTCAACTGCTAGAAACACGTACTTACACATTAAATAAAAAAGTTATTGATGATAATTACCAGGACATGTTGATTCAGTACATATTGCGGTCTCAATGTAGTTCCCTTCACAAATACCAGAAGTATCATTACAAGAACGATATCGTCTATGAATACCAGTACCACACGAAACAGAGCATGAAAGCCAAGCGTTCCATGGTAACCAGGTAACACCTGCCGGCTGGTCTGGAGCTTCATCTAAAATCGAAGATAACGTATGATTTCGAGAATAATTTAAAGCGTCATTACATTTGCTTATTTCTAGATAAAAGAATGTGAAAGTGAAATATTCCACATATGTTGAGAACCGCATTTATTTGATATACAGTTGTATGAGTTAATATTGTGTAAACAAACCATACAATTCATACCTGTCGTAGAACTTTTATCAGACGTGGTAGTACTGGTTGGTGATGCTCCGGGTGTTGTAGATCTGGTTGTGATAGAACTGGCTGGTGATGTTGATTGAGTCTCAGTCAAAGAAGGATCTGAAGAGGAATGTATTTGTTGTTATATGTACACCTTACAATTAATTTGATAATGCCTCGTCATGATTTGTCGTTTTCCTATTCTGATTAATATGTCCATGCTTATTGTTCTGGTTTTATACATTACAATCATGTTGCTATCCGCTTTGTCCGATTTACATCGCTAAAAACTTATTCTTTACAAATATTGACTACTACTACTCATTCTATAATGTCTTGTTGACTAAGTTACTAAATTACTTAAATCGAAATGTATTACAACAAGTCTATCCAATTAGAAATGTAACTATGGTCAAGACAACATAGCCATTTCAAAGCTTGCAGATAAAATGAAAGTGTAATGTTAAATCCAGTGCGTGTTCCAATCTCAAGTTGTAAAATTAAACTTTCTTTCAGGTATCGTCATTGGTAGACTGGTATTTGATCATTATCGTTTCATGAGATCATCGAAATTCGATAAATTGATGCACCTAATTGTATTTCATAGCCAATAAAACACGGTTAATTGTTTACGGTTCAATATCTTAAACATGCCCATGTTTGATGTCCTGAAATAGATTCAGTAACGGATTCTTGTCATTAACATATTAAACGGTATTTATCTAACTAACACATTTACACAACTTGTTAGTCAGTTGACACAGATAAAATAAAGTCGATATAGGAGTACTGTGTTATTGCAATAAATCACTAGTTTTGTAAGAAATATGTTTATTTCAGTAAATCCATTAAGCCTTGCGGCCCATGAGGACATTTACACGTATGAACACAACAAAAAACAATTGTACATGCACATATATACATATATACATAATATACAAACTATATCTGTGTTGCGGAGAAGGCAATTGTTATAAATATACATACATACATTGTTAAAATTGATTGTAAAGATATAAATCCATAATTTTTGTGATAATTGAAAATTAAACAATTTATAGACACATAATATACGATTCAAAAGATAAGTATTATAAATAATAACCGGATATAACATTCTACCGAAACGAAATATAGAATATCTCAGGTTTTATGATTAATTTATAAAGTAAGGAAAAAACAACAAAAAACAATGGATGAAAAAAAAGAAAAGAAAACAGTTTAACTACACATGCGTAACAATAGACTCATTATATAACGAATGTCAGTCAAATACTGAGACTAATTAAACTATATACACAAATAACTTACAGTACATTATAAACAAGACAGACACTTGACTCCAAAATGATAAGTGACATACTACATGTATTATTAGTGTAACTATATAATTACAATTGCGAATATGTATAATTATAAATATCTATACATTTAATCTATAATATATTATTAAAGTGAATGAATTAAAATTACATCAGTCGAATATAACAAGTGATTACATCTGATTTATTGAACTAAGTAAATTACAATTTATACAATTATCAATAAAGGAAGTATTATGTATACATTTATAAAACTGAGCTCAAAACTGAGTAATGTTATAATAACATTCATTCTGACCTTAAGGAGACTTAATTATTTTTAAAACAAAAACATTTATGTACGTAGCACGCAAGCTTCCTCAAAACAGTTTCATTTTGACTTGATAAAAGTTCTATAAATTTTCCCATGCAAGGCCTCTTCCAGTAATATATATTTATGTATTGCTTTCTTAAATCATTAAAAAGTTCGCATTCAATAACAAAATGGTATTCATCATCTAATTTATTTGTAACTAGCATTCGGTTGCCTTGAATGAAAGTATAATATTCAATCTTCGTACAAATGCAATTGTATCATTTTACGTTTTGTATTAAGCCAGGCACTTTGCCTAAGTTGCAACTTTTTAATGTCAGTGAATATAATTAATTAGTTGCCAGCAACATTGTTTGTCCATTCTGTATATTTCCAAATTAAAAATTGACAATTGTTTGTAAATACCAAAGATCAAATTATACAGAAGTCGTTACGTCTAATTTGATAAGATACCGACCAACCAAAATGCCAAAACTTCGATAAACAACTACTTTTTATTCCACAAACGAACTTGCGCATCTGATACTTCGTCAATAAGGTAAACGATATTTTCACCGAGTGGATATTTTTTGTGTGGAATTGGTCTTTGACTCTTTGATATCGGCAAATATTAATATTACAATGTCATATATGTATACAAACTAATTTGCATTGACAACATTTATAGAATAAGTCACTGACTATGATAAATGCACATGCTATCTATTTCAAAGATTGCTAAATATAGCTGTACACAATACCATATAATATGTATTCTAATTAAGTTTCCATAACTAAGAAATACTTAACAATTATGGTTGCATTTCTCTTTCAAAGAATTAATACTACAGCTGTCCTTTGTAATTGCAATAGGTGTTCATAGTCAAATGATCAATTCAAACAAAATGGTGAAGACAATGACAAACGATGGTGAACTTGGTGATCATTGGATATCAATATTATAGTATCTGCCTAAAAACAGCCGAAGTAATACATTAACTGGAATAATAAAATTGCCTTAAAATCAAATATAGAAGTATTAAGAACCAACAATTTACCTGGGGACCAACTGTCATCGTCTCCCTGTGTCAGGACAATAGCAACTGTAATACCAACAATGGCAGCTAACGATATAATTGTGACGGCTGCTATTTTACTGATCCATTTTATATTTGGTGAAACTGATGATCTTACTCCTGTCAATCCATTATTTCCTGTCTGCGGTTCTATTTTATCAAAACTCTTTTCTCTCATCGTACAATATACACTGCTCACATCCCTCGTATACCCATATTTCGTGTTGGCATTAGCGTATGACATCTTCGTTTGACGTTCGAAATTATAATGTGGATACTACCCATGCAATTTCTATTTACTAGACTAGTAAACCTACGTGTAAGTTATACAATTAGTAACGTAAAGCCATTGGCTCAAATAATCGTTTCAGACTACGTATAAAAATGTTTTGAATACAAAAGACAGACCCGGAAGATTGAAAACAAATATGCGAATTTTTTATTGAATAGTAGCACGCTTTACTTTAGTGTTATTAAAAAATTATGAAATTCTTATGAAATATTTTTTTCTGACGGGCCTGTTAGATTCATGGTTATGGAGACACACGGCAAAGAATATGGTTAAACACTCTTAACTAACTAGAGAGAGTTTAAGTACTTCTTACAAACTAAATTGTAATATAGAGGCTTAGAGTATTGTTTACTTCTTAATATACTTACTAACTGTTGATTTCATTATGGCTGTATGCAAGTACTTTTACATTGGACACTCAGATCTTCGTAGTCTTACTATGTGTTAATTTTAATATAACATTGAGACCTGGTGGTATTCAAGATTATAATGTCTAATCTAATAATCGTGAAGAAGTGCCTACATCAACATGCCTGTTTTCTTATTATTCTTGCTAGTTATTGCAGACGTCAATTTTTATGATATCTTTCAAACTAATTAATCTATCATAGTTAATGTACAATGTTAGACTGTACATATCACACTAATATATTATGATATAATAGGATATATGAATATTCACAATAGTGTCGCTTTTACGTATATCATAAACGCAATATACATAAAATATCATTAAAGTTTATTGATACAAGTATTTTACACTGCTATATGTATAATAAGCTAAAACAGACCTGGTATTCAAATTCATAATCTTATGATACGTTTTGTATCATGCTTCAATAATATTTGCTAAAACAATTGGGTTTACGATTTAAATTGTGCACAAAGTCACTGTTATAGCAGTTTGGAAATTGGAACATAATAGTATTATACCATTTAAAAAATTACATTAACTAGTGCATTTACATAGATTCTACAGGTAAAAGTACAACAGTTGGATATATGGATAATTAATCAATATGGAATTGGGTCCAGACCTTAATGTTGTTGAAGAGATTCGTCGACCTAGTTCGGCTCTAAGTGTTTCAGATATTGGATTAAGAGAGGACACCTTTTTTCTATATCCAGCTGACAAATGTTTAAATTCTCCTGCGCCGATCAGTACAAACTATCGTGAATCACCAGTAAGGTTTGACAATTTGAAACGACAAGTTTCCATAGAAACAAGCAACAGCCTCCAACCATTAGTGTCTGTTAAATCACCAAAATGGACAACAAAGAAGAAATCAATGATAGTTTTCTTAATAACAATACTTATATTGGTTTGCGTAATAAGTGTCGTGTCAGTGATGTCGAAGAAAGGCGAGGATGATGACGGTAAGTTATATAAATCATACTTATACATCGATACGAACACCTACTTGCTATTTAAAGCTCTCTATTACATTTTTGAAACCTGTAGTTTAATTATCTATAATTCAATAGTTTTATATGTACCACGTGACTTGTATGAGGGACACAATCTGCTGAACGTGAACACAATAGAACAAGCATAGTCGAAAATTATCCTTGATCGAGATACAACACATTCGAGTAACATAGATTTAATCTTATTTACAAGAATGATACTTAGATTATATTCGCACGACACTTAGTTCTCACATATACAATATGGTTTCAGATGAAGCCACAACGATTAGAACGAGCAGTGTTTTCCAAACAACAACACCACATAACTTTCAGCAACAAACGGACGAAACAGAAACAACATCGAAGACAGGTACGTATAGGCTTAGTAACATTGACATTATTTTCTTGAAATCCACCTTTAATTTCATTTGATCTAACTAACAACGTATTTTTTCGATAACATTACCACACTTGCCGAACAGCTATTGTGAAATAAGTTGATATGTAGACAAAGTGAGGCCCATTTCAGCTATTCTTGAAATAGTTCGAAGCATGGATGCATACTAAATGCATTAGGCTTTATTTATTCCTTCATGTCAAAATGGAAAAATCAATACTTAATTTGCTTAGCAGCTCATACCATTATGGACTGTATTACTTTAAAAATTAGCAATTAGTTTCTACTAATCAAAACATCAAATGTCAAATACTTTATGTATGTACCTTCTATAATTCAGACACTACTACCAATACCTTGCCAGTCAAAACAACAACATCTACAATATCAACCACAACAACCACATCCACTATAACCACATCAGCAAATACAACTTTGTCTGTAATTACCACAACAGCCAAAACAACAACGTCTACTCCGATACAAGGTAAGTGACCCTTAATTAATATCTGTTTGATATGGAGCCTTCTTAGTAGGCTTGGTGTTGGTTAACGATATAAGATCAGGGTTTTATTGGTCGTTTTCCATTTACTCTTCTCTTGATCAAAAGAGGTACTAGTATTATTCTAACACCTGGTCCATAGCCGAGGCTACGTTTTAGTATGCATGTACTTGTAATGCTTAAGTTGTTATTCAAGACGATCAAATTAGTTCATTCTTTGAAGTCCACAGATAATATCTGAATATAGGATTTTTTATCACATTACATTGTATATATACGATTCTTAATATGATAGTCGGTCTTAAATAATCCACGAAACTTCCTTGTTGATTGTTCTAATACAAAATGCATTGACTAAAAACGTGAAGCAGCAAATTTCATTCCAATAATTTGACGGTCGAACAATAGACTCGGCAGTTTAAGATTTTAAGCTGTCTCCAATAAAACTAAACAGTAATTGAATAAGCATTGTCTTCATTGTAACACATTGTATCTGATTATATAATAGACAAAATCTGGTATCACAAATATTTTGCTCTTGAAAAGACGTAAAACCCCCACAGAACACGAACTAAACTTAGTATCATAGTCATAGCAGGTCCATTGTATTGAAATCTTTGGAAATAATGGGGGAATACCGATGACACAGGATGAAATATTACTAAGTGATCATGCTGACTTGATCATTTAAATAAATATTGATTCATGCCAATTTACAAATTATTTGATATCGAATACAGATACAGCATAATAAGTTGCATTCCCAACGACTGATAAACTTCCACGAACCATACCGGTAAAACCTACTGAAAATATGTTCCTCACTTTTCCTCACCATGTACATTGTTTATATACTATTTATTTGTATACCTTTGTATCATGTTTATATGTTTATGGTTAAATAAAGTAAAGTTGAAGTTGAAACATACCTTGTTTTTGTTGGCTTTTTTCGCGTACGGCAAATTTCGCGATATTAATCTAAATTTAATATTCTCGACCTATACGTCGATCATTATATGTGAGAAATTGTGATATTCATTTAAGTTATAGATCTGGTCAAACAATAATATATCTATGTTTGTTTTTCTCCTGTTAGTCATGGAAAAGCTTATGGAAATTTAATAATGCTCTTTAATAGTTGTATAAGTTGGTAAAAATTGAATAAAACTTGCCTCTATGCAACACGATTAGTCGGTCCAAATTATCTTAATAAAGTTAGACAAGTATATTTAAGGAAAAGAGCAAAACCACATATAGCTTTGTGTGCGTGTTACAGGTGACTGGATGACATGGAACAGTTGGACTGATTGTTCTATGACATGTGGCACAGGCATACATGTCAGATACAGAGAATGTAATACAACTCGTAGTCCGGCAAGTTGCCAGGGAGCATACAGGGACATAGATGAATGCAAAACATCTGATTGCCCAGGTTTTATGATCAAGAATATTACTATAGTATATCTTAACAGGCAGTCCATTAAAAAATTAAAATGCTAAAAACACGCCTCTGTTTAAACTTTATAAGTTCATTGTTTTGTTACATGCATTTTGGCTCTTTTTACAATCTGATCATTGAAGTTTATATATTAGTATCAAATATCTACACGGTCAATATGACATGAATTATGAGACAACATAATTACTTTTCAATTTTGTTTAACAAGGAAAAGTAAATGTCACACGTGCTTTTAGCCAAATTGTCCAAAAAACATATTGAGGTTCAAATTACCCACAACATCTATTTTGAACCGATTGAACTTGGCCGAAACGATATGTATCTACCTTTACACGATTAATTTCATTAAGTCTAGTAAAAGCAATTAATAGCATTGTTTACAAAAGTTCTTGCACTTTTCAAAAAAAAGCATATGATGCTATCTGTGATATTGCGGTGTTTCGTGCGTTGCATGTTCCATTATTTATTCTGGCTTAATGTGTGGCAGTTTATGGGTTCTGGAGCGCATGGTCCTCATGGAGTGTTTGTAGTGTGTCATGTGGACATGGTTTCCATACAAGGAACAGGCAATGTAATAAATCATCTTCAGTGAATGATCTTGATTGTGTTGGACAGAACATGCAAAAGAGAACTTGCAAATCTGGCCAATGTCCAGGTACACACAAGTTTAGATTTTATGTTTATGCAATTTACATACTTTTAAATCCAGGGTGTTTTTGTATTTAAAGGTTTTGTTTAATTTGATCGCGACTGTTAATCTTTGAATATGTCCTTTGTATAGCATATGTTTAGATTATATTGATGTTTATGGTTTATGCAATTGTGTAGCTATAGCTATAAGACTAACCGTTCTCTTTCAAGCCGACATATTGATTATAACTTGAGAGATATTTTAAACTTTATGAATGTATCAAGGTCTGTCTGAGGTTGTTTTATACATATTGTAGATTGTTCTAAGACTTGTGAAGATGGTAGCCTTAATCAAGACTGCACAGCTTGTGTATGTGATTATAACACCACTGGTAGAATTGTTTCACCTGATAATGTTGGCATTCCCAATATTAGGATCTACTCCGCAACAAACCCTCCTGGGTTGCTAGCCATTACAGACAGCTTTGGAAATTTCAATTTGGTTGGCGCTTGCCCTGATACCATAATTACATTTGAATACACAAATGAACAGATTGTTTTGGAGACCACTGTTTCTTCGCTTTCGTCATCTTATATACTACAGAACACGGGTATGTTATCCAGTTCCTTTTTTAACCATCTCAAATATCTCTTACTTCTTTATTTTAATTTACACACAGTGCATAAAAAGCAAACATTGTAATTTTGTATTTTTCAGTATAAAACTACCCCTTCTCGGTTATTCATAAACGACCTAATCGTTTTTCTTTCATAATTAGAAATTAAGTATGATTTTCTAAATTGAAATATAGAGATACATACCTCATAGAACATTAATTTATGCTTCAGTTTTTCCGTACATTTACCAAGAGCCTCGACCGAAGGCACGATTGACTAGCGAGAATGTGACTTTGTGTTGTTCAGCAAATGGAGTTCCGAATATTACTTCTTATGAATGGTACTAGTTTATGTTTATGTTGTTGTTTTTTTGAAGCATTGATGGAAGTTCATGAGGTAATATTGACATCAGTACGTCCATTGATTAACAAGCAGACCGACCACTACAGTACAAAATTTAAATGTACTCTCAGACTGAGGAAAACAGTTAAAGTAATAATAAGTGTTCATTTTGCGGGTATGTTAATTGTTTCGGGGGTTTATCTTTTAATAGCATTGTTATATGTTCACGAGGCGCTTCAATTCTACCGTAAACACTTCACGGAAAAATCATAAATTTAACATGTGTTTCTTTAATCAGGTTCAAAGATGGACGGTCACTGGATGACAATGCGTATCCAGACGGGACACAATTGTCTTTGATCGACTTACGAAGTACTGACAGTGGGTACTATGAATGCCGAGCTAGCAGCGATATTGGTACAGTCGAATCAGTGTCAGTCAAAATCAACGTGAAAGGTTTGTTGCTAAAATCTAAAAACATGTATGTACAAATGACCCAAATTATCATGGATTTAGAAATGATTAATAGTTAGTAAAAGGAAACAATGATATTAAGAGTCAACAAATACCAACAATAATTAATTATTATCGGGTTGTGTGTAAGTTTTCTGTTATCGCTTAGCTTTTAGTTCATTATAAAACATCACGTGATAACTTTAAACCATTTTTTAGTTATACGAACTTCTTCTCTTCAGATGAACCAGAGCATTTCTGTCAGGACTCGTTTATACCGAGACTTACACATCTTCCATTTGATTGCGTGCAGTCAGTCAGTAATACTTCAACACTTGAAGTTGGTGATTGTACAAGAAAGCTATGCAGAACAGGTGATTTGACTGACAATGATAAATGCAAAGACGATGTAGAACAGTGTTGCTCTGTGTCTGATTTCGATATGATATCTGTGAATTGTACCGACTACGAGTTATCGGTTTTAAAAGTGAACTCGTGTAACTGTGGTCCTTGTCTCTATAGTACTGTTCGAGTAATAGGCACAGTATTAACTCACGATTCTAAAACACCGATCGCTTTTGCTGAAGTTTACATGAACGGTGAATTTAAAACCTTTACTAGCGCGATAGGACGATTTCAATTAGATGTACATGAAGATTATGGCTCAGTGTCCATATCAATTATTTATGAAAGCCTAACAACTACCAATATTCTGGATTTATCCGAAGGAAGTACCGGTACTATATATTTTAGTATATACATAGTACAAAACACCGATAACATTCTAATTGAAGCAGCTCAAAATAATACTATTTACATTAGTAATTATGGAAGTGATGATGATAACGCAATTGCGGAAATATTTGTTCCCGCAGATTCGTTTGTTGATGCGTCTAGAACTGTTTACAGTGGTGCTATACATGTTGGCATTGCTTATCTAAATGCTTCACGAATTGCCGACATGGACTTGTTGCCGGGTCAATTAGTGTGGATAAATAAAGAAGGCAGTCACGCTCATGTAAAATCACTAGGTTCGTTCAGGCTTATATTTAGGCAATATAATACCACTTCAACACTCAGTTTAGTGAATGAATTAAAAGTAAGAATTGGCTCAAAATACACGGATTATCAAACAGCAAGTAGACTTTATACACTTCATCATGTATCAGGGTTCTGGACAGTTAAACCAGCTTCACATGATTATCTAGGAAATATTGATATTTTCGATGTGTCACAATGGTTCACAATCGGTGAAATCGTCGAATCTGAAAACGTTTGTTATTTTAATATACGCATATATGATGATGATAATTTATTGTCAGAAATAACAAACACTAAATATCAAATATTTTTACAAGTTAATCATATGACTGGCCATCATACCTATCAGACATATGGACACACATTTTCTCCGAGAACAACGTGTTTTCAAACAATGTGCAATCGGAATAATGGCTATATTGAAATATGGATTAGTAACTTTGAAAAGGCAGCGGCCGAATTCCTATTTCCGTCTGATCCTGCCTTCGGGCACACCATTGGTATGACAAACGTAGCGATGGAGATGATAGAATACTCAGTTACCCCTGACGATGAACATTTAGGTGTTAAATTTGTAAGTGATACAGATGGACCGTTTTATCAGACTGAATCTTCATGTCAGGCAAAGAGCGACAACTCGCATTTCAAGTTTTATTTCATTGATAAAACGGAAAATAGACACACACAGAGATTATTGTTTGACTTTGCTACTGATGGTGACCAAACCAAACTCATGCCAATAAGTCAGAGAGTGTGGTACCCAAGACGTATGGAAGGGTATAGACTTTGTTTTGTTAAAGTAAAACTCAATATTAAGAGTACTTCGAGTAAAGTAACGTTACGCGTTGTAAGTTACGGAGGTACCAACGAGAATATAATGGATGAAATACTTGGAGTAAGAGAAGAGGTTTTAACATCAACTTCATCGGTTTGTGTTGAATATAAATGTAGTGGGACTATAGGACATCCATACTTTGAAGGAATCTATGACTATACTAAAGTTGTTGTACAACCGATGGTGAATGATATTGGTGCGAGTTGTAATGTTACATCGCAAAGTCAAGATTTACTAGATGACTCTGAAAAAATCGGTATAGTAAACAAAACGACAAACGCGTTTATGTTTTATTCCCCTATAAATTATTCACCAGGTCGAGGTATATATTCTGCTACTACTAGCCATGATTTTGAATCAGCGAGAACTATCGCTAAAGGAGAATGTAAATCTGGTTCGTTAATGAATTACCATGACAACAATCCTGAAGCTGGTGTTGCAGTAGAATTTAGTTGCACTTGACTTATGTATTAAACAAAGTTCTCTATCTTTTTATTTCGGGATTTAAAAAAAAAATACAATACAGAGAACGGTACCAGTTATTTGTGTTTTTAATATGCAAATGTCTATTTCCATTGATTGCCAGCAGTACAAATACTTTGATTTTGTATACATATATTGTCTGGTGTGACTATTTCTTGATCCATTGATATATAACCTGGATACAAAGAGTAATATTATCAGTCAGTTTCCATTTCATATTTTGTTTCTATTTCTTAAAGAGTATCCATGCCATGTTCAATATGTTCGAATGCCGAATAAACTGTTGAGGCATTATCTGTACCACAGTCTATTGCTTTCCTTACAATATATAAGTTCAAAGTTTATACGACTGTCATTCAGTTTGAATGTATTCAATTACAAGATCATTTAACATACCCTGGCAACAAAAAGCTCAGTCGACAAAGCACGTGGTATTATAATAAATGTTCAAGACCCGTCAGGAGCACGTATTTATCGTCGACTATTTGTTGTTTACGAAATATGATGGAAACTGGTAGGATTTCCAAAATGTAAATATGCGTGTAAAATCACAGTCATTTTTGTCATTTATTATCTTGAATAAAATCAAAACTTGATTGATACACTGTAATAAGATTTACATTAAGAAGGCGTTTAAAAGAAGTATTTAGCTTCAAAATTGTTTTTAACATTTTTGTTTTGTTCTGATATAATTATATTTATAAGTGTGTTTTGTGGATACATTATTTGACGAATTCAGTTCAAACACAAGTGCAACTAAGACCGTAGTTTATTTTGTGAAACGTGACATGTATCGAGTTCTACAACTACGTGTTTTAAACATAACGACAACAAGCCAGCGCTTTGTTGAGATTTAGCGTTGCGATTTACGGGACTGCATGTTTGTTAAATAATACTATGGGTAACCATAGATGGGTTTTCACGTAAAACAAGAAGCCAGGATCGGTTTCAAACACAAGAACAATCAGCAGAAAGGCCGATTTTGCTGATTAAAATAATTCGTCAAACTGGAATAGTATGTGGTTAGTAAGCATCATCGTCTTTAAAATTTTGCTGTTAACTATGAAAATCTAATTCACTATATCCAGTGTCTTCCACAGAACCATCATTTGTAAGTTTATAATAAACTTTATCGAGTTCTTGTCCCTTTTGTATCGTTCCTACTTCGGTTTTATTGTTTACATCTTCCGTTTCATCGCCACCTATATTTTCATAGACATTTTATGACTTGTTTTCTGTCCGACGTTTTTCACCTTTACTCATATTGATATCAGACTGCTCATCAATTTCACTTGCGTAGTCATAAACATGATGGCTGGTCTCTCTCGACCTTTCTTTGTTTAGGTTGCTTCGCTTTTTTGCCAACTAAAATAATTAGAATGAATGATAACATCATATCAAAGTCGTCTAATTATACTGTAATAAATGGTATAAATTTATCATAAGATTGTCTCTTGATTAGCTTCCAACCGAAACAAAATCTAATATGTAGTTCACACTAAATGTTCGGGATTTTCTTAATTGAATGGATAAAAGATATTACCTACTATTCAAAATAAAGACATTACAAATATTGAGTACATCAATGATGAAGTACTCACCGGCGAATAAAAATAATGGATAGTATTACACCGCTGATGATCACAATAGATACAGCAATGGGGACACCTATCTTCACTCCAATTCCTATAAATTATACAATAAAGACTGGCAAAGCAAACCTTCAACAATACAAGTAGGTTTTATCCCAACATTGCTATCACTATTAAGTAAGTCATTAGTTTGCACCGGCCAAGAAATTCGTGAAATTAAATTGTTACTCATCTTTAAAAAACGTTTCCAAAAATAACATGAAATGAAGTCAATGATTCCTGAACGATTCCATAGATACAAGTAATGAAAGTTCTTATAGTAAAACTATCGAATAGTGAAAAATAGTTTTGAACCTTTGTGATCTCCAGTGCTTGTTGCTTTAGTTGCTGAGTGAAAATGAACCGAGGAAGGTGTTTTCTCTGTACCATCGGAGTATCCTATACTCGTGTATTTGTCGTGTGCAGTGGGTGTGTATACAACACCAGCTGTAGGTTCTGGGGAATTATAAATAAAAATATATTACTTTTGCTTCTCAATTCGGAATAATGTATTGATATAGTAAAATTTATAGCACCAACAATAGGTACACACAATAAATTTGACATGTGCTGATTGATATATGATAGGTTCATAATACTCTTACCTTTATTACATGCCACATTCAATCGTTCCGAGCAGTTATAAAAGGCTTGTCCGAGATCTCTGCTGTATACTCCGCACAAAATGTTTGACGTGGAAACAAGTGCCATGGTTAACTCTATATAAAAGATACAAAATTAGTCACTTGAATTATATGTGTCTAATTGGCTAGAATCGCCAGGATGACGTAATCAATTTCATTTTTTCCAGAGTATCATTCAACCAAAGATCTTACATTTAACTCCACGGAATAGAGTTGTTTCCTTGTATACTTTGTACACTGCGTTGTGTTCATGTACGTATGTTGTTTATAGTGATATGTCGAGATCATATACGAGTAAGTGCATAATGAAACATGATTTAAAGGCCCATTAGCTTTTTTAATCAAGAAATACAGAACAATAGATTAAATGGTAGTAAAATATAAGAAATGTATTTAGTTTGCTTTAAAACAATATTTACATAATGCCTTTCTTTAGCCTCATCTCGTAAAATTCTGTCAGATGTTTTTTCTTATTTTTTGCAATATCATTGAAAAGAAATGTGCTACATTTCTATATTTACTAGTACTTCGTGATTAAAAAATAAAATGTTCGGGGTGTTTTAATTGCAAATAGAAGTCAGTTTCACTGATAAAACATCTTTCTAGGTAAAATAAAACCTAGTTTAATTTTAACACCAAAAAGGCTAATGGGACTTTAAGGACATAAAAATACACAAAATAGCTTGGTTAAAAGTTAATTAGTTAACAATAGCTTCGAGGTATTCAGACATGTTGCTCTCATTATTGCTGGTTTATTTACAAATAATCATAAAGTAATCAATCATTAAATAGCATTACAAATAAATGTTCTTTGACCTGCATAATAAGTAATGATATTCAACAAATTTTAGATAAGGCTGCAAACAAATTCATAGAAGAAGTCTGTTTATCTTGAGCTAATTTGTATGCACACATTAAGTGGTTGAAGAATATTTGTTACCTGTGTGTTGCTGTTGACAATAAGAAATATTTTCCGATTTCCAGTAATATCCTGAGGGTAAATCTTGGATCTCATTATTTGTTAGTCTGTCGTGGCATTGTATTGCTTTGGTGTACGTGGCGTAGAGCCTTCTAACTGGGCCTTACAATTATATAAAATAACTAATTCATCCAGCGTTGTTTTTGGATACAATGCTCATTAATCAAAGTCCTTAAAGTACTTAAAATATGTGATTTGAACTTAATCCAAGAGGTCGCAAGGTTGTTTAGTTAATTGAAAAGCCCTTGGACCACTATGGCACCGTAATACATCGCTGTAATTGGCGATGAACCTTACATCTGAGCCTAACAAATATATAAAATTGCAAATAATACAACTATGTGGTGTGTATGTCAAGAACTCACTTTTGTAAAACACGTGGCACATATTCTAATATATTTTACATTCATGTATTAGATGAAGCAATTAATAATCACAAAATTCGAAGATTGTGCATGCAAATATACATTAAATACGAGTGTAATTGTTCGATCAGTATATGGAGTACATTATACTGCTGATCAGGGCTGATCAAGCGTTGATGAACAGGATATAATTAGAAATGACACATGCCACCATCACAATGCTATTTTATAATACTTTACCCTTGTAATTGTAGATTTATTTTTCTGTCTTTATCTGACCGTCGAACAAATAAACCAGCGCATGCTGATGATTTAAAACTTTACCTGTGCTGTCACGGCAAACATATGATCTTTTTGCTTGGCAATCTCCAAAAAGGACATTATTCCATGTATTCTTGCCACGTGGAAGATAAATAAAACCACACAGTTTCGTCGCATTAGCTATTGACAGAATTAAGTAAATTAACGATATTTAGTACGATCAGGATTGATGAATACAATTTCGAATTCTGTAATATGTTATTTATATCGTTGTGCATACCAATGAGTTTGGAAGGACACGAAAACAATTACACTTCGTAAACATATACGACACATACGCGAAATAGAGCGCTTTTTACTTAGCCCGTTCTGATTTTTATCAGACGTATATTGTTTAAACTTAAACCCCACGTACTGTTAAAGGTGACTTGTATGCCAACATGCCCAAAAACTTTGTATGTGTGTGTTTTGTAAAAAAAATTTGTTAATAAATATACACGAACACTTATTAATATTAGACTATTTCATCAATTACTAATGAATTACCATGATCACACAGGTGAGTATCCGTTAGTTTAATAACATCTGATGTCCACAGTTTGAATTCTCCAATCTCAGAAGAAACCAATGTCTTCCAGTCTGATAATGAACTACCCAGCGCTTTGCAATATATAAAAGCCTCGTTCCTTGTAACTAGTGATTCTTTCGTGATAATTTCTGACCAAATTGAGCCTAAAAATGAATAATGTACTTTTATTCAATTCTAACTCTACTTATGTTCATAGAAAAAAATAGCTTCCTGGACACTCCAAATCAGTTGTAAATATGTAACAACATTTACATAAGGCCGGGCGTGCCAATATATAAGATATATGTACACTCTTGGTATTTAATGGTTGCAAAACAAATCAAACACAATTACATTAAAATGCATTCCTTTCCATATGTATATAATATATCGAATTCCGATTTTTTTTTCTTCAAATATTGCCTGAAGAAGCTAGTAAATCCACAGAGCTCATTTTTACTTTTCTTCGTCAGAATAGTTCTATTGGTGGTATCTATTCGTATTTGTAACAAATACATACACAATCATGAACTTACCTGGGATTAAATTATGGTCATACATGTATATTAAGAGTCTAAAAAGTAGAGTTATACCAGTTTGAAATCCGACAATCGTTGCCAAAAGCAAAACAAATCCATGAACATACATTGTATATCAGTATTATATCTTCAGACCATGGAGAGCGCTTCATTAAAATTCCTTAGATCTTGAAATATACGCGCAGAATTTTAGAAATTACGTGACAGATATCGCTGATAATAGTATTCACAATTTTGTAATTCTTAACACTGATAAACTTTAACATTCTGGCTGTAAATTTATCTAACGGAAGTTAAAAGATAAAAGTTTTTTTAACCATAGCTAAATGCATATTGACGTCCTAAACTAACTTTTTCAAATATCCTAGATAAGACGATGTTTACTGTACTATTACACCACCGTGTACGGCAATTTGTCTGTCTCTATGTTAATGATATGCGTTTTGGTTTTTTTTAAATCCCTTGATCAGTTCACGTGCAATCATATTATATTAACGAACAATTAAAATTGTATTTTGCTAATTTACTGTTCATAGGTATTTTTAATAACTATCTCATTAAACTGATTGTTTGATGTCCGGAATTACAAATAGCGTTATAGCATCGCCGTTGTCCTATGCTGCAATAAGGCTAAAATAACACAACAAATGCCCGACAACAGACCGAGCTTCCCACAGAGACTTACCATCCGCAATCGACATTGTCCGAGACACATAGTGGCCTAAGAATTTAAATAAATTGTTTGATATATAAGTATGTTGTTGTATCCCTGTCGATGCCAGCCTTGTAAATATTATGGGGAATTATGTTGTTTCTAGATCTGGTATAGATATATTAGTTCTTGTATTGTTCAGTGTTAAATGTGGTCGCGCGGTGTTGTTATGTGACAAGTACTCTGTATGGTACGACGGGTTGCTTTCGCATATGGTGTTTTCAAAAACAAGAGGGCCATGATGGCCCTATAAATGCTCACCAGGAAAAAAGGTCATTTGGAGACCAACATTGTTAAAATATTTCTAAACGAGTCCAAGTAAAATCAAGTGACCCTAAGGTCAGGGCCAATTTTAACCCCAGGGCAATAATATGAACAAATTTGGAAGAGGTCTGCTAGACAATACTACATATAAAATATCTTAACTCTAGGCCTTGTGGTTTCGGAGAAGATTTTTTAAATTTTCCTATATAAGTCTATATAAATCAAGTTACGCCCGGGCGGGGCCAATTATGACCCTAAAGCAATAATTTGAACAAACTTGGTAGAGGTCCACTAGACAATGCTACATACCAAATACCTTAGCTCTAGGCCTTGTGGTTTAGGAGTAGAAGATTTTTCAAATGTTCCCATATAAAATAGAATAAACCCAAGGGCAGGGCCAATTTTGACCCCGGGGCCATAATTTGAACAAACTTGGTAGAGGTCCACTAGACAATGCCACATACAAAATATCTAAGCTCTAGGCCTTGCGGTTTCGGAGAAGATTTTTTAAATTTTCCTATATAAGTCTATATAAATCAAGTGACCCCCGAGGTGAGGCCAATTTTGACCCTAGGGCAATAATTTGAACAAACTTGGTAGAGGTCCACAAGACAATGCTATATGTCAAATATCTTAGCTCTACACCATGCGGTTTCGGAGAAGAAGATTTTTTAAATTTTCCTATATAAATCTATATAAATCAAGTGACCCCCGGGACGGGGCCAATTTTGACCCTAGGGCAATAATTTGAACAAACTTGGTAGAGGTCCACTAGACAATGCTACATGCCAAATATCTTAGCTCTAGGCCTTGTGGTTTCGGAGAAGAAGATTTTTCAAATGTTCCTATATAAAATAGAATAAACCCCAGGGCAGGGTTAATTTTAACCCCGGGGCCATAATTTGAACAAACTTGGTAGAGGTCCACTAGACAATGCAACATACAAAATATCTAAGCTCTATGCCTTGCGGTTTCGGAGAAGAAGATTTTTAAAATATTCATATATAAGTCTATATAAATCAAGTTACCCCCGGGGCGGAGCCAATTTTGACCCCAGGGGAATAATTTGAACAAACTTTGTAGAGTTCCATTAGACAATGCTACATACCAAATATCTCAGCTCTAGGCCCTATGGTTTCGGACAAGAAGATTCTTTAAGTTTGTTTCTATTTGTTGCCATAGCAACCAGAGTGTTTTATTAAAATTTATTTTTTTAACAACTTTGAAAGGGGACCACCCAAGGATCATTCCAGCAAAGTTTGGTTGCAATCGACATAGCGGTATAGGAGGAGATGTTGTTTTAAGTAAATATGGACGCCACTTCACGACGAACGACGCACGATGGACGCAGGGCGATCACAAAAGCTCACCCTGAGCACATTCGTGCTCTGGTGAGCTAAAAAACGTCAAGCTTCCCATCAGTTTAAGGTATTCTTGTCTTTTTTATCGTATTGTTGTTACGAGAAGTTCGAACTTGACATAACAATAAGCCAATAACAATAACTTAAGCCATTTCATGAGTTATGTTTTACTTGCATTTGGCTGTAAATATACGCATGCATTGACAACTTATTTGACAAAACTCAAAACGTTTGAAGTAAATTAATCAGTCGGTAAGGTATATGTATCCGTGTTATCAGTTAAAATACAAGAACACTTCAAGTGTCAAGTATTTCGAAACCTAATAACTTCCGTATTTTAAGTTTTATCAAACATTATTGTTTTGCTAAAGGTTTGGGTTTTTTTCAGGCTATGACTATGTAAATAACAAGCATAGTTTTGATAAAATATGGTACGTTCTTACGTAAGTTATAAACTTCGTGTTTCTTTTCTAACTCAAACCAGCGGTTGTCTAAAGTAGGTAGGTACAATATGCACTAATGAAACATTTACGTGCTTACAGTAAATATTTATTGCATTATACGATATAAAGTTGTATCAATGTTTTATTACCTTTGTTTAAAACCATTGATAAAAGTTGACCTTCATCAATTTTGGTAAGGTAACAAAATAACAATAACAATGATATTGGTATCACAAACACGTGAAGGGTTTCGTAATATAGTAAATAATTACAAAATCGCTTAATAGTGAACAATTCAATATATGATTTTGAGTGTATTGTTCAAAAAAGTATTTTTAAGGAAATATGACATTATGATTAAAGCGCTTATAGCATCTATACACAAAGTGATCCCGATCATATAAGATAGCGACAGTGTCCTCTTTATGTTTGTCACCTTGTGTTCTTACTATATACTCAGTCTTCAATTGTATAGCTAAATCAGTTTGGCCATAGACGATGTTATCGTATGTAAATATGCCTTTACCTAATTCTTTAACATATTCATCTGGATAACATACACCATGTAGTTAAAAAACCTTGATATCACAACCAGGAAGAAATCTGACTATCAGTAAAAAGGGTTTATCACACAAATTTGTTATCATTATTTATTTTCGAACATTGCAACAATGATATCAATGGTATCTGCATTGAGTTTATTATATTGATGTATTCATTTCTGTGTGTATATTTCCTTTTTAGTGTTCAACAACAGATAGGATGCATGCTCATGGATTTATTTTGATTTTATCAATAATTGCCGGATATCGAATTGGTATGTTATACTCATTATATTTATTTATTTCTTATCATAATCATGTGAGACTTTAATTTGACTGCCTGTAATTGCTTACTAGTGTTGCTTACAAATGTCTTCCTTTAAAACACTCGTCTTCAGATCCATTCTAGCACAAAAAGAAAATGCAGCTTTTGGTTTTACTAATTATTTTCCGGAGGACACCTTAAAGAAATACAAATCGGGAAATGTATTTACCCCTAGAATAGTAATGATTCATGTAGAGTGTGTCTATCTCCTATATTCCGAGCTGATGAAAACTGTTTTGGAGTCCATGAATATAGTTTTACTTTTCATTTAGAGTGTTGTAATAGGTTTAACATAAGTTTCACTTTTAAATATGATCATCACCTGGGTAATAAAGAGACAGTCAAGAGTTCCTTTTGTCAAAATTGATTTTCTGGTTCGCACATTATTCATTTGCGTTTTAAGGTATGACTTGTTCAGAAATTAACACGAATGAATCATTAGCTACCTGGAACGAGGCTTTTACATACTGCAAAACGCTAGGTGGTTCTTTGTTAGACTCGACGACTTTGGTTTCGTCTGAGATCGGAGAATCCGGAGTATGGACATCAGATGTTATTAAACTTAAATACAGTGATCGTCAATGTGATCTTGATTTAGGTAATTCATTTGTACTTGATAGTGATTTTTCAAACTGATGAAATATTTCATTATTATTTAGTATTGTATGTACGCTGAAGAAAACATCATAGGTAAATGTTTTCATATAAAAAACCTGGGCACAGGGACCTTTAAGTCATCGTGAACAGAAAATATTTTGGGGAAAATATTATATATTATTCAGCCGACGAAAATTGATATGGCAACACATACCCTGCACTAAATGAAATGAAAAGATCAGAAGAGATAAATTCATTGGTATTTTTTATAGATATAATGTGATTAATAATTTTTGCATAATAAAATCACAATGTATAATTATAAAATCAAGGGAAGAGTAGTCTTGTTATGGTTGTCCTTTCAAACTTAATATGTTTATGATTTTTAATGAAATATAAAGAGTTACAGACTTCGAAATTGTATTCATTTATCATGATTAAACTGAATGCATTTATTTTACTTAACTCTGACAGAGTACAAATTGTGTGGTTTTGTTCACCTTCCCCATGGCAACAATACATGGAGAAATGATTTATTTGGAGATTGTCGATTGAATAGATCTTATGCTTGCCGAAACAGTAAAGGTACAATTTTTATCATTTTTATTATGCAGGTTTTTTGTCAGTCATAGACATTCTACTATTCAAAAAGTTGCGAGCGTATGGTAGAAGTTTTAAAGACAAGTTTTTGTGTTAAACGTTATTTGGTCAAAGCCTTGATGTCTACGATATATACGAAACAATTACATGTACAAAATGTTATATAAACCATGCGCATCCACACTATTAAGAACAATTGCATTTTGTGATTATCCATGGTGTACTAGTATTTCATAAATGAATATCACGTATATTTGAGTAACGGCACTATGCATAACAAATTTTTTTTATACGATCCGACAATTTTTTTGATTTTTGATTTCAAGCTGTTGTATAATCATTTTGCGATATTTTTTATTAAAGACCAGTTAATTGAAAGGCGCAACGCCACGTACAACGATGCACTGAATTGTCATGACGGACCTTCTCATGATGATACTCTACAACTACCAGCAGGATTTTATTGGAAGAACAAAACTATGATTTACTGTCGACATATTGGTAACAAATATTCTTTCATTAGTCGTATTTGCACATAAATCACATTACTGCATTGCATTTAGGTGCTAATTTTCTGGGAGGTTGCATGTAGATTAAAATTTCGAACACAATTAATGCGTCATATCACTTGACTGTGTGATTACGAAAGTCATAGGACAAATCCCCACTGCGGTTTAGCTATGCGTGTCTTTTAAACACTTGAGTCTATACGAAAACAACGAAGGTTATCGTAGCATCGGATGAACATAAATTTGCTTTTTATCAAAGGTTAGTAGTCTAAACTTCTCGAGCCCTCTTGGAATCGGCATGAAATCGGTGATGCACAACCTTCTAGATCAAAGGACTTTTAGTCGAAAATAGACATGTCGGCCTCAAGACTCTGTTTCTAGATACAGTCAAAGTAATCTATTTCTGTGTCAGACTATCTGGGCGGAGTATATGGAAGTTTATAAAACATATACATGAAATTCGAGTGACTCGCTTTTTATGTTTCATTTAGATTTAACGATAACAAATGTTACCACGTCAGACTGTTTGTGTGGAGTATACAGCAGAGATCTCGGACAAGCCTTTTATAACTGTTCGGAACGATTGAATGTGGCATGTAACACAGGTAAGAGGGTTCAGATTACATCGCGTATCAATCATCAAATGTCAAATTTATTGTGCGTATTTATTGTGGGTGCTCCAAATTTATTATTAAATCCCACCACTATTACTGGTGAGGGCTATACTCGGATCACGTTACATTTTCCGTCACACCGTGTCCCGTCGCGTCCCAGTCTTTTCAAGGCTGTAGCATTGTTCTTAATAGTAGAGGAAATATTAGCCAATTTGGATGATCAACATAGCCCAAAAAAGTAACAAGGCGTGTCATATATCAAAATGTTCCGGAGGGTTTGAAGTTTTACCAAAGCCCGGCAGGCATTTGAAATTCTGGCGGCGAGCCAAGAAATCCAAGATGGCGTCCAAGATGGCCGCCATTTCAGTTATATAGAGAGAAAAAAATAAAATATCCTGTAAAATAATTTCATGAGAGGGTACACTTTAAACTGTAGGCAAATGCGATAAACATATGTTGTACTCATTTTATCATGCATTGCATGTTTTTTTGAAGGTCAATCCCAAGGTCACAGACCGGGTCAAAAGGTCAAATTCACGAAAAAATAACCATATCACCACCAATTGTTTTCTATTATGCTAAGAAATGATATTATAGATAACAATCACTCATGTTATAATGAAGCATTGTTATTGTCTATATCATAACAAAATATTATCATTCTTTTGTTACCATAGGAACAATCAAAATGGCTTCCAAGATGGCCGCCATTTCAGAATTATATAGAGAGAAAATATAAAAATATCCTGGTAAAAAGTTACATGAGAGGGTACGCATAAAACTACAAACAAATAATTTAAACATAAGATGTCCTCATTTCATCATGCATTTTAGGACTTTCAGAAGGTCAACCTCAAGGTCACAGACCAGGTCAAAAGGTCAAATTCACTAAAAAATAACAATATCACCACCAATTGTTTTCTATTATGCTAAGAAATGATATAATAGATAACAATTATTCATGTTATAATGAAGCATCGTTATTGTCTTATATCAAAACAAAATGATATCATTCCTTTGTTACCATAGGAGCAATCAAAATGGCTTCCAAGATGGCCGCCATTTCAGAATTATATATGGAGAAAAATAAAAATGTCCTGTAAAATAGTTACATGAGAGTGTACACATGAAACTACAGACAAATAATATCAACATAAGTTGCCCTCATTCTTCATGCATTTTAGGACTTTCAGAAGGTCAAACTCAAGGTCACTGACTAGGCCAAAAGGTCAAATTCAGCTAAAGATCACCTTATCACCGCTAATTTGGTTCTGAAATGATAACCAGTTACATAATAGATAAGAATTATTCATGTTAAAACCAATCATGGTTGTTGTCTTTCACCATAATGAAATGATATTCATTTGTTACTATAGAAACCATTAAGATGGCTTCCAAGATGATCGTCTTTTGTAAAATTAATTACTAACATTTTGCTTTTAGTACATGAACTGTTTTCGACTTTGAAAATTATTCACAATCAGTAGAGAATACAAGTTGAATTAATGGTATACATTTAACCGGACATTTTACGAATGACCATATTGACCAACCTACTGTCATATACAAGGTCATATGTTTTTAATCCAGGACCTGAGACCTTTTTCAAATTACAAGGAAATTTCTCATTTAGTGATTGCATTACCATGTACACTACTAAGGCAGATGTGTTACTGTATGTTTTAACAATGTCGGAACGTCATGCTTTGGAATTGTTGCCATGAAAACGCAGACGATAGATAGGAGTTATGTAAGTTTTAATTTGTATTATTCTGTATCAGTTCAGAATGCAGTGGGAACCTTTCAGCAGTGATCTCTTATCAGAAACCCACTGAGAGACCACAAACATACTTCAATTCTCCACCTACACCATCAACGTTCCTGAGCCAGAAACTGCTAAATTAATTCAGTTGGAGGAACTGATGGCACAATATGGTCCGTCTGCATTTATTCTGGTTGACTGATTTGAAAGCAGTGGTGCTGCCCATGGAAAGGTTTTCAAACTCACATAAGTTGAGACATACTACATTAATCTGCAGAGGTCGTGTTCTTTTCAATAATAATGTCAGCCTCCAATAATTTCAACACATTGTACACTACTTTGGAAAGGGTCACGGGACTAATTCACGAATCAGTGTTCTTCTATATGTGCGGGCAAGGCAGACTGAGCTTGAAGTGTTTTCTTATCGAAAGGGGCATCTATTTTTTAAAAGCAGTGTTTATATGGATTTGTTTTTTTGTATGGTGAGGCAGGTCTGAGGGAATAGCTGTCGGAATCCGAGATACGTAATTGTTAATTAATATTTAATCTCAATAAAATACCAGCTGGCAAGGATTTTGATAGAGGAATTTCTGTGTTTTGTTTTGGTAGTTAATGAGACACCAAACAGCCTCCTTTCACAAAATTTAAAACTTATTTTAATGAAATAATGCGACATTTACTGAAAATTGTTCATTACCATCTCAAAGCTGAGACATGCCTGGTGTATTTTTGGAGACATTTGTTGAACCATTGCTGGACAAATTTCGGACAAAAGGCTGGGAACTCTCTCCTAAATTTCAGTTTTGGGATCACTATCTCATGAACACTTCTAAGCCATTCAAGCTCTTCATGAATTCTTCCCGTCATGCAGAGTGGGAGGTTAACAAGTTTTCATATTTGATAAAACATATATTTATGACTTCTTCTTTTCAATTCGATGAAGGAAATCAAAGGATCGTGTCTTATGAAAATCGTATGGGTCATTTTTAGATTAAGTTGAGATTCTTTCTTCAAAGTTTGATGTTATTGTTAAAAGTTGCTGATTTTGTATAGACACAATTACGAGATCTGTCCTTAAGGTCGGATTCATAATATGTGATGGTATGACACTGGTGTTGTCCTATCCATTATTGTATACAGCGATATGTCCCAAACATTTTTGAACTTATATTTAAAAGTAGATCTATCTATAAATGTTGTTTCGACAGCTTCATTGAGCTGAGTGCTAGATTTAATCATGAACGGAGGTTGGGATCAATCAGATTCAGTTTAAAAGCCTTTGGTTACCTTCAAAGATGAGAGTTCTAGTAATAGATCTGAAACAGGCGCTGTGTAACTTGTAAACTTTAGGAAGGAACTCAAAATGTTTTACATGCAGTGTCTTGTCCAGAATTCTGTAGAAATGATGCAAGGTAACCAGACATTTGTTGCAGTGGTGTTTGGGTGATACTGTGCAGTTTTTTAGATGTGTCTGTTACCTTCCATAATTATTTACAAACCAAGAACAAGTTGAGACTAAAATGTTGCTTCATGCAAGGTTTGCTTCAGATAAATGTATACAATTTCTACAGTCCCATTTATTAAGTTTCATTTATTAGCCATACTAAATAACCTTACAAGAACTGCCAGAAGGCTTTTAACCTCCTGAAAGTAGTCGCTCATGATTTGGGAGTCATTATAGATGTCTTATTTGTTTCAAACTGGACTGCGAAACCACTGTACATGGATCAGCTAAAAAAGTCATAATCTGGAAACCCATGATTCAATATAATTATAATCTTTGTTTAGGACCTCTGCCGGTAAAAAGCCTCTCTGTTGCGAAAAATAAACTTTCCTTTTATCTTAGCAGACAAAAACTTGTGATTCCACCACTTGATATATGTATGTATGTCTCAATTCGTTCTGGGTCTCCATGTGAATATGGGATACTTCGCAGAGTATAGTTCCAGATATCCCGCCCTGGACTCTTGAATTCCAATCATGAAATGCCTGGATGTGTACTCATGAACATCAGTTTTACACATCATTATAAGATTAATATTTCGTATCCATTATGTAACTGGTTATCATAACAGAAATAAATAAGCGGTGATAATGTGACCTTTAGCTGAATTTGACCTTGAGGTTGTCCTTCTGGAAGTCCTAAAATGCATGATGAAATGAGGACATCTTATGTTGATTTTATTTGTTTGTAGTTTTATGTGTACCCTCTCATGTAACTATTTACCAGGACATTTTTATTTTTTCGCTATTTAATTCTGAAATGGCGGCCATCTTGGAAACCATTTTGATTGCTCCTATGGTAACAAAGGAATGATATCATTTTGTTTTGATATAAGACAATAACGATGCTTCATTATAACATGAATAATTGTTATCTATTATATCATTTGTTAGAATAATAGAAAACAACTGCTGGTGATATGGTTATTGTTTTTGTTGAAAATTTGACCTTTTGACCTGGTCTGTGACCTTGAGGTTGACCTTCTGAAAGTCCTAAAATGTATGATGAAATCATAACATCTTATGTTGATATTATTTGTTTATAGTTTTATGTGTACCCTCTCATGTAATTTTTAACAGGATATTTTTATATTTTGGCTATTTAATTCTGAAATAGCGGCCATCTTGGAAGCCATTTTGATTGTTCCTATGGTAACAAAAGAATGATAATATTTTGTTATGATATAAGACAATAACAATGCTTCATTATAACATGAGTGATTGTTATCTATAATATCATTTCTTAGCATAATAGAAAACAATTGGTGGTGATATGATTATTTTTTAGTGAATTTGACCTTTTGACCTGGTCTGTGACCTTGAGGTTGACCTTCTGGAAGTCCTAAAATGCATGATGAAATGAGGACATCTTATGTTGATATTATTTGTTTGTAGTTTTATGTGTACCCTCTCATGTAACCTTTTACCAGGACATTTTTATTTTTCTCCATATATAATTCTGAAATGGCGGCCATCTTGGAAGCCATTTTGATTGCTCCTATGGTAACAAAGGAATGATATCATTTTGTTTTGATATAAGACAATAACGATGCTTCATTATAACATGAATAATTGTTATCTATAATATCATTTCTTAGCATAATAGAAAACATTGTTATTTTTTAGTGAATTTGACCTTTTGACCCGGTCTGTGACCTTGGGTTTGACCTTCAAAAAACCATACAATGCATGATAAAATGAGTACAACATATGTTTATCTTATTTGCCTACAGTTTAAAGTGTACGCTCTCATGAAATTATTTTACAGGATATTTTCATTTTTTCTCTCTATATAACTGAAATGGCGGCCATCTTGGACGCCATCTTGGATTTCTTGGCTCGCCGCCAGAATTTCAAATGCCTGCCGGGCTTTGGTAAAACTTCAAACCCTCCCGAACATTTTGATATATGACACGCCTTGTTACTTTTTGGGTCCACGTTATTCGTTAACTAGGCCTCTTTTGAGAATTTTTTCCTCTACTATAAGGGGAATCATCACAGCACAAATTTGTGAAAAAATAGCCACCTGACATTTTTGCTATGCGTCCTAAAAAGTGGCGTTGTTCAATAATTACTGAAAGTACATAACTGAAATGCGTTTTTATCAATAGCTAATGATTCAATGTACATTTCTGCATCAGTAAAATAATTTGATGATTAACAAGTATCTATAATTCTCACCTGAACTTATGCTAATTCCATTAGCCAAAATAAGGTATCATAATATCAAAATTAATTCAAACTACAATGTCCAACAATAACTTCAATATGTCATTGAGGGTTTCCATATTTTGAATTTTCATGTACCGATGGTACAAAGAAGACAATTACACCAGTTCAACCTCATGCATCAGATAAAGAATCAAACACCGGAGAACACTTAGGTATAGAAAATACTATAATAACTCAACTCGATAAGTTTACTGTGTGAAATTTTATTATTTGTTGTTATGGTAAACATATTTAAAGTAAGACATCAGATTTACCAGAAGAAATGCATGTGTTTCCTTGTGGAAGAGTTTGTTAAATGAACATAGTTATTGAATTAGAATCGTCTGCTGTCTATACTAGGTGTAAATGCAAAAGAAAATCAGATTATATAGTCCAAGTAAATGACACAAGCACGAAATTCAAACTTTGTGCTATTCTATCGAAGACCCTACCATTTAGAAAAACACAAAGCAAATGATTCAATTTTTACTTTAAAAAATCCTTTAATGCTCTTGTTTTCATCTTAATTTTAGAAAATAACTATGTTATGCCCCAAACGTCCAATCAAATCTACTTTGAGATATTGAACGTTTTGTTTGCGATGCTTTATTTTATAATTTATAGGTATCGGAGTGAAGATAGGTGTCCCCATTGCTGTATCTATTGTGATCATCATTGGTGTAATACTAGCAATTGTTTTAATTCGCCGGTAAGCATTTCTTCCTCGTTGACCTCTTTGTTAAATATATGTATTTAATGTGTTTTCTTTATGTCTTGCTATTGGTAATGTTAATGTTACGTATTTGGTTATTATTCGTTTCGGTTGTTAATGTTGCGTGTAAGTGTAGACATCAGTTTGAACGACGGTCATCTAAACGTATCGTGTCATTTATGCTGGTATGTTTGTATAATTTGATTTTCCTTTTCATTGGAATTGACATAATTATATAGTTGAAATATTTTAGTAAACACAGAAAGCGAAGCAACAAAAACGAGGGATTGTCAAGACAAACTGAAAATCAAAGATATTCTAAACCCCCAAATGACCAATACGTTAACACTTACCATACCCGGGTATTTGAGAATAAGGCTACTGAAAAACAAAGCGCTGTACAAAATGCAGTGTACAATGTACAAGACGACTTCGAGATGAATCAACAATCTGATGAAAACAATGATTATTGCGCTGCTATGGATTTTGATCGAGAGTCCGAAGTTCATGTTTATGACCACACAAGTCAAGTGGATGAAGAATATGATACTATTACGGGTAAAGGAAAACAAGATCAGAAAGCAAACGTGACAGATAATGTTTATAATCATTTAGGTGGTGTTGAAAAGGAAGATGTGTACGATTCAACACACCCAGGAGAGTTACAAAGGGGACAAGAATCAGATAACGTTTATAATAAACTTCCCGGCGATGGTTCTTGCGATGACACCCATTACAGTGGATTAAATTTTAATGCTAGGCAGCATAGAATTAAAGAAGAAAATATTTATAACACATCATGATTATATCATACGTCAATCTGCTTGGTTAATCAAGTCATGAAAGACCCGGACTTTAAGTTGATGGTTCGCTGATAGTGTTCTTGTTTTCGTAGACTAAATTTAAGACCATTACATCCAACGTGTATTACAATATCACAAAATGCGGTGATTTCCAGTATGAAATCTTTATTTTTAAAACACAAGCTTGTGCAATTTCTTATCAGAAAGAATTGAACAATATTTGGCAAACATTATGTTAAATTATTTTATCAGTTATATGGGAAATGTGACATGTAAATGTCACCGGTGCTCTTAGTTGGGCATGGTGGGTAATTATAACAACGAGTTTTATGGTGTGTGTGTATAATAATGCCAAATCTCAAATCTGCAAGCATTCAAATATACAATTATATGAAATAAACATAATTAAACAATATAATATGGCAATTGCTATGAACAATATTAAAGAAGTATACAAACAATAATTTTACCAAATTAAAGTCACCAAATGAATTATTATTTATATCATTTGCATATATTAAAGCTTTTCAAATGATGAAACAAAGACGAAATAGGGAAATTACAATAATAAGGTTAAATTCAATTTACCTGCAGGTTTTCTAGCAAAACCTACAAAAGCGTCCGCATCTAACGAATATGAATACTGACTGGTGAGTGGCGGCAAAAAAACTCGTGCAGAACTAGTCACGCGTTTGTGAAATTTATGATATCGTGAAGATAACTTGTAAAGGTTACTTGGAATAAAAGTGATATTTTAGAAAAGGGTTATTGTTCTTGATTAGTATGATTGATGAATGATTTATAACTATTGTACTACTATAATTACTACACACCTATGACATACACCCCTCCTTCGTAAAAATGTCGTCCCGACATTATAAACATAATAATGTACAAAACAATATACAAATTATAATATCTATATATGTACAATACATATATAATTAAGGTAAACAGCTATGAAACTGTACAACTTGTACAAGTAAGGTGTAAATAGTTACACATACGCACGTGCAAGTCGGTAAAATAAGTAAGATTACCAAAACATGATAACCTCTCATAATATGATTCATATACAAAGAGTTAAACTAAGCAGTAAATACTAAACAAGCAAAACCACTTAAGAGTTAAATAACATATCATTTAGGATGATAAATACTCATGTTAACACTTAACTAAGTTGTACAGAACATGTACACGTATGATAATGGAACAATTATCATAACTCGT
This sequence comes from Lutraria lutraria, assembly GCA_964023205.1. Classification (NCBI taxonomy): domain Eukaryota; kingdom Metazoa; phylum Mollusca; class Bivalvia; order Venerida; family Mactridae; genus Lutraria; species Lutraria lutraria. Next base: position 14,956,190 of record OZ026841.1, read on the forward strand.
TTATTAAAAAAAAATATAACTCAGATATAACAAAGTAAAGTTTAAGTATTTTAATGAACATAAACTTGTACATAAAATACCACGTAAATACAAATAAATCCACAAACATTTCAGGCAAACATACGCGAAAATTTCAACATGAAGTACAATCATAACAATAACTATTTCATAATCCATTCGCCTGATTGTTGCCATCTGGGTTGTCTGACTAATCTCTTTGGTCTTGTAATACCAACATTGCTGACTGAATCGGAGTTGGACGTTCCCGTTCTACGTTGTGGTATTACGTATCTGTCTTTCTCATGATTCGTTTCGGAAGTGTTCAAAGGTAACAATAAGTTACGATGCAAGCGTCTTATACGTTTCGCATTCACGGTGTTTTTACGGACGTCAAACACAGGTTGGTCTGGGTAAGGCTGAGCAATAATAATATAAGGTTCTTGCTCCCATTTATCGGCCAACTTCTGCTTACCTCTTTGCGATACGTTTCGCACAAGTACAAAATCTCCGGGACGCAACAGCGACGCGTTTGCGGTCTTGTCGTATTCAGTCTTACTACTTAATGCAGCTTTAGTAGCAGACTCTTTAGCCTTTTCATAGGCTGTCGCTAACCGTTCTTTAAGTTTCCTAACATACTCATTCTTGGATCTATTATTTACATTGTCAAAATTCAATCCAAGAAGAGCGTCAATGGCTAGTTTTGGTTGACGTCCAAACATGAGAAAATAAGGAGAATAACCTGTGGAGGGATGGGGTGTTACATTGTAAGCATGAACAAGAGGACCAACGTGAGATTTCCAATCATGTTTCTGTTCATGTTCAAGAGTACCAAGCATTTTAAGAAGAGTTTGGTTAAATCTCTCGACCATTCCATTACCCATCGCATGATAAGGAGTGGTTCGAGACTTAATCACACCCGCTAACTGACATAGTTCTTTTATCAAAGAGGATTCAAAGTTGGCTCCTTGGTCGCTGTATATTCGTGCCAGAAACCCGTAATGAACAAAATATTTCTCAAAGAGAACCTTAGCTGTTGTTTTCGCAGTTTGATTGGTCGTAGGGAAAGCCTGAGCATATCTCGTGAAATGGTCAGTTATCACAAGAATATTCTCATGTCCCCCCTTCGACCTCTCAAGACTGAGAAAATCAATACAAACTAAATCCATAGGTGAACTCGACTGTATACTCGTCAAATTGTCCTTAGACGGTTGTGATTTCCTACGAATACATCGCGGACAAGAAGCAACCTTATCACCAACAAACGTGTCCATTCCAGGCCAGTAAAATCTCTGTTTCATAAGAGTTAAAGTTCTATCGCGACCTTGATGACCTAAATCACAATGTAAAGCAATGAAAACATCATCTCTAAGTTTCTCAGGTAGTACTAACTGTTTGTACTCCTGACGATTTACAGTACCGTGGCGAAATAATACACCATCGTGCAACTCCAATTTATCCTAATCACGTACATATTTTAATACAGAAGAAGATACTCCCGAGTTCTGCTTAGCAGAGGGTCTCGTTCCTTCTTTCAGGTAAGTATGTAACTGAGAAATGGTACAGTCTTCTAACTGAGCAAGTTTCCAGTCTTTAGAACTGAGAGAAAAACTTCTCAAGATATCCTGTGGAACCTCTTCATTAATAGATGAGTCAACAATAGACAATGAATGTGGGTTAACAACACTATACGCCAACGGCAACTCTTCTACAGAGGCCGTAGCTACAGTAGCCAAAGCTGATACAACGGTACTATCAGGAGTGTCGATATTTGAAGGAATTCGTGACATACCATCGGAATCGGAATTTAGCCTGCCCGCTCTGTACTTCGGCTCGAAATCATAGTTCGCCAACGCGGCGATCCATCGTTGACCCGTTGCGTCAAGTTTTGCAGAGGTAGTTACATACGTCAACGGATTGTTGTCTGTGATGACTTCAAACTTAGTGCCGTACAAGTAATCATGAAACTTTTCTGTCACTGCCCATTTGAGAGCTAAGAACTCTAATTTGTGGGCTGGATAGTTCTTTTCCGATGGTTTCAGTGATCTACTGGCATAGGCTATCACTCGATTTACACCTTCTTGCTTTTGATATAACACACCGCCTAGACCGAATCCAGAAGCATCAACATGCAGAGTGAAAGGTAAGCTATAGTCAGCATAACCTAGTATTGATGGTTCAGTTAGTTTCCGCTTCAGTTCATCAAATGCCTCTTGTTGTTTATCTCCCCAATGAAATGGTACTCTCTTCTGTTGGTTCTTTTGTTTTCGTTTCTTTGAAGTATTCGTGGGGTGTCCAATAAGTAAATCATTGAGAGGTCGAGCGATGTTTGCAAATCCTTTTATGAATCGTCTATAGTATCCAACAAATCCTAAAAATTTCCTAGTTTCTTTAACAGTTTTTGGAGTCGGCCAATTCAAAACGGCTTCAATTTTCTGGGGATCTGCTTGTATTCCTTCAGATGACACTACATGGCCCAGGTACGTAATTTTTGACTGAAAGAATTCACATTTCTTTAGGTTTAATTTCAAATTATATGATGAGAGCCGTTCAAAAACTTTATCTAGTCTGTCTATATGTGAATCTATGTCTTTTGAGAAGATGGTGATATCGTCCAAGTAAATCAAACAATACTGTAAGTTAAGATCTCCCATACAACGTTCCATAAGTCTTTGAAAGGTGGCGGGTGCGTTGCACAATCCAAACGGCATTCTGTTGCATTCAAAAAATCCAACTCCTCCAACCTGAAATGCAGTTTTCTCTTTGTCCGCTTCGTCTACCTCTACTTGCCAATACCCTGACTTCAAGTCCAACTTCGAAAAGTACTTTGCTCCACATAAAGCATGAAGTGTATCATCTATCCTTGGAATTGCGTATGCATCCTTCTTTGTTCTTGAATTAAGCTTCCTAAAATCCATGCATAATCTTATTGATCCATCTTTCTTTCTGGCAACAACAACGTTTGAGCTCCATGGACTTTTCGACTCTCTTATAGCACCAATATCCAACATCTCTTGAATATGTTCTTTCACTTCACCATAAATAGCAGGTGGAATTCTTCTGGCAGGATCTTTAAATGGTTCTTCATTGGTGAGTCTGATACTATGTGTAATCTTGTCTGTGAATCCTAAATCTTTAGATGATGTGGGAAATACGTTGCTCCATTTATCTAAGATATTTTTAAGTTTGTACAGTTGTTCCGGTGTAAAGTCTGCTTTATCAAAATTTATCTGAGCTGGTTTGTTATGCGGCTTTTCCTCTGGTTGTTTAGGTGGAACTATATCAGCTTCTCTAATAACATTAACTTCCTGGAGTTGACATAATTGTTGTCTGGCTTTAATTCTGATTGGTCTCGCTGTAATATTGCATATCTTCACTGGAATCCTTGCATTCTTTCCAGATGATTTTACTTCTATTAGTCTTGGACATACTATCGCACTGTGTCTTGATTCTTCTAATGGCTCCGTTAAAGCAGCATCAATTGTTTTCTTTTTTCTGAGGAATCCAGTTACAGTTCTCGATTCACCCGGACGTAATGTTATATCTTGTGTTGCTGTGACTTTGCCAATATCAGATGCCATCTGTAACAATGCAGCTTGCCAAACATCCGGAACGTCGTCTTTCATCTGATTCAATTCACGAATAACATTGGTGCCAATTATCATTGGTACATGTTCGTGGTATTTCTCAATTGATGTTACAAGGATCAAGGTAGGTATAACTCTGTTGGAAAATTCAAGTTCAATTTCAGCTTCAATGTATCCTATATATGGAATATTTCCTCCGTCTGCGCCCTTGACTTCAATTCCAAAGTTGTCCAATGACTTCAATTCTGGTCTATATTTCAAATTCCAATAAAAATCTTCATTGATGGTGGTGACCTGAGATCCGCTGTCTATCAAAGCTAAACAATCCATGCCATTTCACTTGATGTTCGAAACATTAGCAGGCCCAATTAATCTGTCCTTAATAGTATCATTATGATTGAGGCGTTTGTCTTCATATTTGCTCTCATCAGCCTCTTCGATCAGAGCTGTTGGTCGTTTGAATGTTGCTCATCTTGTCTTTCATTCGCATTTCGTTGATAACGCATGTTTCCTCTTCCGTTAAATCTTCCTCGCCAACCTGTTCCTCTGTTTCTCCCTCTATAATTTGGCTGCCAATGTGTGGTTTCATTTATATCTCTCCTTTCAAGTGTGTTTAGTCTGTCGTTTATTGTCTTCAATTGTTCTGACAGATCATTCAATAATTTCAGTTGCTGGTCTACTTGTTGCGTGTTCACGTGACTTGTTGTCCTTTCTTTCTCCTTACAGTTGGTCATTTCTTGTTCCTCCTGTCTTACTCTTTTCCTTAATTCTTCAAAGTTCTCAGCTGTTTCATAACATATTCTTGTTGCATTCCTTAAATCATCATTGTATAAGTATCTCCAAAATCTACTTCTCAGCATATGCTCTCTCTGACTCCTTAAAAGTTGACCTTACTCTATAGCTGTTTGAATAAGTCCTTCTAATCTTATTCCCCATTCAGATATGCTTTCACCTTTCTTTTGTGACGATTGGTAGAATTCCGATATAACAGATTCTCCAGATCTAACGTTGCCATATATATTTTCCAGTTTATCCAGTATTTCCCTTGTTGTTGTTTGAGGATTCATCGTCAATAAAATTTTCCTTGTATTTCCGGTTAAAGAATTTCTAACAGATTGTTTCAAAATTTCTTCGTTATAAATATCCGAGTTGATTATTGTTTCAATTTCAAGTTTCCACTCTTCAAAAGTGCTTTCAGAAAATTTTGGAATACTAGGTTTAGTCAAATGTTGATGATGTATCTGTTTTGTTGGGTTCATATTCGGTTGATGTTCATAGCCCTTACCGCTAAGTTGTTCATCTAAAATACTAAGTATAGATTCTCTCTCTAGCAAACTGTGTTGCAATTCATCCTTTTCTTTCTTCAGTTTCCTCATTCTATCCTCTTTTAAATGTTTCTTCCTCATCCGTTTCATTTCCGTTTCCCTTTGTTGCTTTTGAAGAATGTTATATGTTTCCTTTTCCTTAATCTGTTCAATAAGCTGACTCTCTCTTCTCTTCATTTCCTTAATTTGATGCCTCATCAATTTCTCTTTTTCTGTTTCTTCATCGCTGTCACTTGATTCATCAGTGCAAGTTTCGACTTTCTCTCTATCCCCCTTTCTGAGAATTCTGTCCTCTGAATTTATATGTTCATCCAATGAATATTGGTGTAACTTTTGGTCTATCCATTCCAAATCTCTCTCAATGTCAACTGGTACAGTAGTACTAGATTTTCTCCTGCCAACTTCCTTAGGTTTTCTATTCCTTACTAAAGCATCCCTTTGTTTGTTCAATTCTTCAAGTTGTCTTTCAAGAATATCATTTCCTCTATTCCTTGATTTCTGTATATCATCTCTATCAACACCATCTGTCTTCATACTTTCATTATGTTTATCTCTAACAAGAGATCTAAGTTGTCTTTCAGACAAATATTCAGCCATTTCATATAACACAATGTAACTGAATGTATATCACTATCACTATTAAACTGTATAATTCACTGTCACTGTAATGTACTATTTACTTACAATATCACCTTACATATAATTCACACTATTCACACTATAATCACTAATTCACAAAAACACCATCAAAATGACAACACAACTGACCATCAATTATGTCGAATATAATCACTTCACTCAAAACTCACAAAAATATACAACCAAATGATATTAAAACCAACGAATGACATCCACATACATAAGTCAATCACAAACCAAACAAACACAAAACCATCTCACTTTAAATCAAACAAATCACATGAAAATAAAAAAAATCACTGAATTGTCAACTATTATATATCAACCTTTTATTTAACTAATATATATTTATTTATTGCAACGCGCTTTTAAATTACTACTAGTATCTCACTTTATGAAACCTATAACAATCTATTTATAAAGTTTAATAAGATTTATGTACTAATATGTTTTATCTTTAATGTTTAATTCTTAACAGAATTAATTTAATTATTAAGTGAAATATTATCTATGATTATTCAATGTATAACTATACAGTAGTTAAATGTGTAAATTAAATTATTTAGTCAAATTAGTTATAATAAATAAATTTACAAATAGCAAAGAACAGTTTATTTAGTTATCAATTATTACTAAAAAAATGTTTAAAATATTTTATAACTAATAATAGGAGTTCAATTCATATATTAATACTACGTTTTATTATAAGTATTGATTTAACTATTATTTATTTAAGTATCCAATCCTAAGTATTTAGGTGCAGTATTAAGTAATTAATCTATCAGATTATTCTTTAATTAATCAATTTATCAATTTAACTGAGTTTATTTAATTATTATATAAGTCAATATTAAAGTTTGTTTAATTAATTAATTATATTTAATTAAGATAACCTATTTGTTTTTGTTTATGTAAACAAAATTTTAAAAAAAACTGACACAATTTCAAGTGAGACTCAAACCAACAACCCGTGAGTAAAACAACGAACTTTCACTTCCGCCTGTTTTATCACTGCGCAATACGAACTTCCGTTTAATATCAAAGTTGTATTATTATCAATAATAATACATGTAAAAATAGACCGATACCCGCGATGAACGAATTAATTTTCCACCATAAATTTATCGACAAGTCGCAAATTTATGACGTTCCGTTAAATCAGTTTTGTAAACTTTACCAGTATTTTGTCGCTAGTAAACTTTTACAAAGCCGCTTAAACGTAGTCTGCGCGCCACGTGTTTAAGAAATTCAATGTAGTACCTTTGTATTACACTGAGTTATTGCATGTATCAAACCAACCAAGTAAGTTTTAAGAAACTTATTTGTATGTATGAGATTAATTCTGTTATAACAGTTAGTTAGTTAATATTTTGTTTATAGACGCCTTAACATCCTTGGTCATATAGCGTCTTTTTAATTTTTCTGGAAAGTATATTTAAATATAAATTATTTTATTTCTAAAGAAATTACAAATATATATCTAAAAACATAAAAGTATATAGTAAAATGATTTTCTATAATTTGTTAAAAATTTTAATTTCTTTTAAAAACAATAAGATATCTTGATGAGATACATGTAAAAACAGATCATGTATATTGTCAACCTTATAGTATTTTAAGCGTGTAATGTTAAATTCTGGACATTCTATAAGAATGTGTTTTAAAGAAAAATCTGTGTGGCATGAAATACATTGTGGTTTTTCTTCGTTTTTCAGAATATATGAATGAGTAAGATGAGAGTGACCAATACGACATCTAGTAAGTATTACTTGTTTTTTTCTATTGATTGGGTAGCTGAAGTTGTCTTTAAATTTAGGTTTCAGTTGAAATAATTTGTTATTTGTGAATTTTTCCCAGAAAGTTTGACATTCTAGGTTAATGAATTTTTTAATTTTGTATTTAAAGTCTGTATAAGGAAGTTTGATATTTGTTACATTCAGTTTTAAAGCATTTTTTGCTTCTTGATCAGCTATTTCATTTCCTAGAATATTTATATGACTAGGTATCCAGCAGAAAAGAATACTTTTTGTTGTGTTTAGATTTGAATATTTGTTAAATATTTGTTGTATTAAAGGATTTTGGTGATTTATATTTTTCAGGGATTTTAGTACTGAAAGAGAATCTGAAAATATAATATATTTATTGTTGTTTGTTTCTTGTATAGACTGGAGGGCGACAAAGATTGCTGTGGCTTCTGCTGAGAAGATTGAACTATGGTCGGGTAATCTTAAGTTGGTGTATTCGTATGTTTGGATAGCAGCACAGGCAACTTTTTCATCTTGTTTTGATCCATCTGTATAGACTGATATATGATCTTTATATTTAGTTTTGATTTCCAAGTATTTGGATTTGAAAAGAATTGGGTTTGTAAGTTGTTTTTTGTCTTTAGATAAATCTAGTATTACTTCAGGTGCTTTAATGGTCCATGGTGCTTTTTTTGGAGATGAGAAAGGTTTGATATTATTTATATTGATGTTTGCTTCTCGGAGGAAGGGTTTTATTCTTAGTCCTAGTGGTCTGATGGCATTTGGCTTATTATCATAAAATATATTACATATTGGATTAAATATATCATTGTAAGCAGGGTTGTTGGTATCAGATGCAAGTTTTGTTACATATTGTAAAGATAGTTTTAGTCTTCTAGTGTACAGAGATGGTTCATTAGCTTCAGAATATAAACTTTCAATAGGGGATGTTCTGAAAGCTCCTAAAGCTAATCTTAGTCCTTGGTGATGAATGGAATCTAGTGTTTTTAAGTAACTTTTACGTGTTGATCCATATATGATAGAGCCATAGTCTAATTTTGATCTTATCAATGATCTATATAGTGTTAAGAGGGTGTCTTTATCACCACCCCAGTTTGTGTTAGATAAAACTTTTAATAAGTTTAGAGATTTTTGACATTTTATTCTTAGGGCTTTTATGTGTGGTATGAAGGTGAGTTTTTTGTCAAAAATTACTCCTAAAAATTTGGTTTCCTCTATTATTGGAATTTGACTGTCATATATTTTTAAATATGGGTCAGGATGAAGTTTGTGATTTTGGCAAAAATGAATGCCGTTTGTTTTTGTTTTTGAGAATTTAAAACCATTTTCTGAAGACCATTTTTCAATTTTGATTAGATTTTCTTGTAATTTGTTTTCTATGGTAGACATGTCTTTAGACCTATAGCAGATTAAAAAATCATCTACATAAAAAGAACAGTTTATATCATTTTCCAGACATTTTGTAATGTTGTTTATTTTTATGTTAAATAATGTTGGAGATAGAATGCTACCTTGTGGTACTCCTTGTTCTTGTTCATAAGTTTCAGATAATGTGGTATCCATTTTTACTTTAAAAGATCTATTTGATAAAAAATTTGAAATAAATTTGGGAAGATTGCCTTTGAGACCAATAGTATGTAAGTCTTTTATAATTCCATGTTTCCAGGTAGTATCATATGCTTTTTCAAGATCAAAGAAAATTGCTACTACATGTTGTTTTTTAATAAAAGCATTCCTAATGAAAGTTTCTAACCTTACTAATTGGTCAGTAGTACTTCTATTTTTTTGGAAACCTGTTTGGTATTTTGAAATTAAGTGATTTTTTTCTAGAAACCAGACTAGTCTTTTATTTATAATTATTTCAAAGGTTTTACGAATACAGCTAGTTAGTGCTATTGGTCGATAATTTGTAGGATTTGTGGGGTCTTTGTTTGGTTTAGGTATTGGAATAATCATTGCTTCACTCCAGCTTTTTGGGAAAATATTTTTTTCCCATATTACATTAAGAATTTTCAATAAAGTTTCTAGAGATTGTATTGGTAAGTGTTTAAGGAGTTGATAATGTACTTGATCTGGTCCAGCAGCTGAATCATTTGCATCTTTTATAGAAATTTCAAGTTCATTTATTGTTAGTGGGAAGTTGTATGTTTCATCGTTATTTGAGTCAAAGTTTATATTTTCTTTTTCTTTTTTATTTCTTATGTTATTGAATTCATCAGTATAATTAGATGAAGATGAGTTTTTCTTAAAAGTTTCTCCTAAGATGTTAGCTATTTGTTCTTTAGTTTCAAATATTTTATCATTTACTTTTATATGAGAGTATTTTGTTTGTTTAGATTTTCCACTGATTTTTCTTATCATTTCCCATTCTTTTTTCATAGGGGTTCTATTGTTTATTTTTGATACGTAATTTTGCCATGATGTTTGTTTTGCTCTTTTAATTGTTCTTCTGGCTTTGGCTCTCTCATTATCTTGCATGTATTTAGATTATCTACAGTTGGGTATTTATTAAAAAAGTTTAAACTGTTTTTTCTCTTTTTTATAGCTTCTTTACATTCATCATTGTACCAGGGATTTCGCTTTTTTGCCTGAGGGCTTGTTTTGGGGATACATTCATGAGATATGTTTATTAAAATTTCTGTGAAAGATAAAATTGGGTCTTCATTATCTTTAAATCTGTTATATGTTAATTGTTTATTACATAGAATATTAGTTTTTTCCCAATTTGCTTTCTTGAAATTCCATTTTAGAGAATTTTGGTTATTTCTTTTTTCGATTTCTTTGATTATAATGGGAAAGTGGTCACTACCATGAGAATCTTCATTTACTGGTAGTTCATAATCTAAATATAGAGATGGATGAACTATAGATAAGTCAATGGTTGTATAAGTACCATATGCTGGATGTAAATAAGTTGGAGAATCATTATTTAAAAGACATAAATCATTTTCAGATAAAAACTTTTCAATTATTTTGCCTTTATCATTTGAGTGTGAGTTTCCCCACAATTCATTATGGCCATTAAAATCTCCTACAATTATGTAGGGTTGTGGGAGTTGGGATAGAACATTTTCTAGTTCATTTTGAGTTAATTTATAATGAGGAGGTATATAAATTGAACATATAGTAATTGATTTATTTAAAGAAACTTTTACAGCATTTGCTTGTAGATTTGTATTTAGGTGAATGGAATTTTGAGGGATCTTAGAATTTATCATTATAGAAGTTCCACCTGAAGCTTTTAGTGGATTGTTATGTATGTGATGATAAGAAGTAAAATTTTTTAAATCTAATTTATCAGATGGTTTTAGTAGAGTTTCTTTTAAACATATAATATTAGGGTTATACTCTTCTAAAATAAGATTTAATTCATTTAGATTTGGTTTAAGGCCTCTACAGTTCCACTGCAATAAAAAGCTATTTGTCATGAAAGGTAGAAAAGTAAAAATATAACTAAAAATCTGATAAAAATTTAACATTAAATTATCTACGTTGGAGGATCAATCTCAAGTTCCATGTCCTCGAGATTTTCATATCTGTTTGCTAGTTTAATTGGGTCGGTCGAGCCTTTTTGGGTCGATTTGAATGATTTGAATGATCTTGTTTTTTGGTCGGAGATCTTTGGCTACTAGCTGATCTATTTCTTGATTTTCTTGGAGAGTTTGTTTGTTTTTCATTTGTTTTCTTTGTTTGTGATGTTGATTTTGTTTGTGTTGTTGTTTTTTGTTTGGTGGCAGTTTGCTGTTTTGTGGTGTTGGGAGTTTTATCTTTGAAGTCAGCAGGGTCATATTGTGTTGAGATCGATTTTGTTACAGTAGCAGGTTTAGCAGAAACAATTTTTGAATATTTTGGTTCAGAGTAAAGTTCGAAAGCTGATCTAGCTTCTGGGTAAGAGATCTTTCGAATGGTTTTGATTTTAAATATTTCTTTTTCTTTGAACCATATATCACAGTCCTTTGAGTTGGCAAAGTGATGCTTTCCACAGTTAACACAATTTGGAGGATTTGTACAGCTGTCAGATGAGTGATTTTTTTCACCACATTTTCACATGTATACTCTTCTGTTTTACAATTTGATATATGATGGCCAAACTTTTGACACTTGAAACATCTTAAAGGGTTTGGAAAATAGGTATCAACAGGGATTGATCTATAAAATATTTTTATATCTTTAGGTAAGTTTGGGGTGTTGAACGTGACTAAGTGTGTCTGTGTGTTTTTCAGTGATCCATTAATTCTAGTTTTAAATTTTCTTATATGTAATGCCCCCTGAGGCTTTAAGTACTCTAGAATTTCATCTTCATTTTCATCTTTTAAGATTGGATCTCTGATGATTCCTTTTGATGTGTTCAGTCTTTGATGTAATTGTACATTAATTCTTATGTTGAAAAATGTTTTTATGTTTAGTAGTGTTTCAGCTTGTTTTTTTGTGTTAGTTTGTACTAAAAGTGTTTGGTTTTGTAGTTTTTTGGCCATCTTTGGATGACCAATAAAACTCTCCAATTGTTTTTCTATGACAAAAGGAGATAGAGATGTTATAGGTTTTGTGTCAATACTTTGTATCACTACAAAAGTAGGAATATTTTCTTCAGTAGAAACTGGGGAAGGTCTTGGTCTTTTAATTTGAGAAGCCATGATTGATTTATTTATATTTCAATAGCAATATTCCTCACCCACCATGGATCCCAACAAGGGGACGTGCAATGGAAATGGCTATCCTATTTCCAACGTCAAAGATATATCACTATTATACTTGACAAACGTTGAATTAAAAATTACCGTTTATCAATCAACCCATCAGCCGCCGCTTTGGATAAATCCTAAGCTAGGCACGACCGAGCCGATTTAGACAAGTCGGGTCTAACTTATCCCTCTCGTCTATCCGAAATTGGGGCCAAAGTAGTGTGTTGATAGCTGGAGATCCCTGGGCTTTCTCAACTACCAGGTTCCCTTTTTCCGGCATACGAGTCGCCACTCACGGCAAACAAGTGGCTTCTGTGATCAAGATATAATCCTGTTCAGCAGAAGATTTTAAGTATAGTATGGTATTGTGTACAATATGATAATTAACAATTACAACACAAATAACAGGTATATACGTATAAGAGTAGGCTATAAAATATATTTTGTTATATGATAAGATGTATAATGAATTTAAATAGTAACAGTCTTATATTGTAAAGACGAATATTGTTTTGAGTGTATTTGTATATAGTAATAATATAGTGATTAGAGCATGAAATGGTGTAGACAAACACAAAAGACATATAATTATTAGTTACAGATGAGATTATAATCTTCGTCCAGTGTGCTACCCACTGGCACAAATGGTACACAAACAAATGAGCATGTTAGTATATGAGAAAGGATAGATTTAAAGAATAGAATTTGTTTAGAGATTTTATTTGTATTGTTGTATTTATATTTTAGGTGTGGAAAAAAATTGTTTGTCAAATGTTTTATAACCTGTATCGTTTTGTTATGTAATTGTTTTTTAAACTTATTGTGTGTGTCCTTTTCGGAGGAGTCTTACCCCATCTGCAGGACTTACAACCGGGATATTCTATCCCCTACCCGGCAGGGGGGCTGTTATAACATTACGATAATTCACCAAGGAACAACATGTACATAATCAATGATAGAGTAGATCTAAATTGCGAACATAAGCATTTAGAATCCAACAATCGTTTCTATAACTTACCCTGTAAGAGTAACAAACACAAATTTAAACATGTATCTAAATGAAACGCTTGCTAAGTAGTTGTACTACCACAATGCTAGTATAATACGATAAACTACAATTCTACCGAGTGATGGCTCAATGAATGTTAATGAATGCACGGGTTAGATACCATGTGTGAATAGGAGATAAACTTTACTTATAAAATAGATAGATTTAAACATGTGGCGAACCAATGAAAAATGACCCTGCAGGTATTACAATAGTTATTAAATCAATGTATATACTTAAACAAATAAACAGTACATATAATAACTGAATGGAAAAGATAATGCAAATTCATAAACTTACAAAAACATGTGCAATAAACAATAAATGAATATAAAGTGTCTTTGTTTTTCACGTATATGAAAAATAGTTCAACAATAGATAAATAACTCACAAGTTTCAGTTCAAAGTTCTGATCCAACGTCGAAATCCTGGAATCCTGAATATATGTGAAGTTACCGGTTATAATAATACACTTAGCTAGCTAAACAGGGCCCTGAAAACAACTTTTTCATTCCGGAATATAAAATAAACTCACTTATCACGTTGGGTACCGTGTCGAAGACTGGAACGTGTACACTCTAAAGATGCGACGAAACCATTCGAAAACTCACATGTAGAAAACGTTGGGCGCCATTGTCACCGGTGCTCTTAGTTGGGCATGGTGGGTAATTATAACAACGAGTTTTATGGTGTGTGTGTATAATAATGCCAAATCTCAAATCTGCAAGCATTCAAATATACAATTATATGAAATAAACATAATTAAACAATATAATATGGCAATTGCTATGAACAATATTAAAGAAGTATACAAACAATAATTTTACCAAATTAAAGTCACCAAATGAATTATTATTTATATCATTTGCATATATTAAAGCTTTTCAAATGATGAAACAAAGACGAAATAGGGAAATTACAATAATAAGGTTAAATTCAATTTACCTGCAGGTTTTCTAGCAAAACCTACAAAAGCGTCCGCATCTAACGAATATGAATACTGACTGGTGAGTGGCGGCAAAAAAACTCGTGCAGAACTAGTCACGCGTTTGTGAAATTTATGATATCGTGAAGATAACTTGTGAAGGTTACTTGGAATAAAAGTGATATTTTAGAAAAGGGTTATTGTTCTTGATTAGTATGATTGATGAATGATTTATAACTATTGTACTACTATAATAACTACACACCTATGACATAAAGAAAATGTTACCTTAATCCAAGCCATACATACAGGCATGCAGGTACATTTTGTATTTGTTATTTCTGAAGACGTATATGAGTCCAAGTCAACTTTTGCTTAAAATTTTAGTCGAAAAGATTTGACCACTTTTACCAAGTTTTCATCTGTTGTACATGTATGTCATATTGTCAGATATAAACTAATTGGGATATTTTTTATGACGGCGATACAGCTACTATTTACAGCAGTTAGCTATCTATATCATAGTTAAATTCAGCAGTATAAATATTACAATCATGTTGTGTCATATTGAAACATGCAATGATTTTGTCAAATTGTAACATACAATCATGTTTTCATATTGTAACATACGATCATATTGACACATTGTTATACTCGTATACAATCATATTGACATAATTTATAATTATATACAATCATATTTACATATTGTTATATACAATCATATTGACATAATTTATTATTATATACAATCATATTTACACATTGTTATATACAATCATATTGACACATTGTTATATACAATCATATTGACATAATTTATTATTATATACAATCATATTTACACATTGTTTTATACAATCATATTGACATATTGTTACATGCAGTCATATTGACATAGTGTTACATGCAATCATCTTGACATATTGTAACATACAATCATATTGACATATTATTACATACAATCATATTGACATATTGTTACATACAATCATCTTGACATATTGATTTTGTCATATTGAAACATTATAGTCATTAGTCAGATTGTAAAAATGATGAACATATAACATGATTGAAAAAATGCTGGCATGAATCGTGTTGCTTCAATTGTATGTCTCTTTGTAACAGATGCTTATGTTTTGTTAGGTTTCCTCCCTCTACATAGTGTATGTCAACTATTAGATTAGAAAAACCCATGGTTCACAAAATAAAATTGGTTGGCCTGAATCTCTTGTATTACAATTTCTAAACGTGATGATTACAAAATATAATACACATGTCAAGTTTATCAGTTATCGCTACCTGGTAACGATTAATTGGCATGTCATTTCGTCTAAAACAGATAATGTTATCATTGATTTATTTTACCCGATATTTTGAAATATTAATATCTTCCTTTATCAACTAACATAACACACAAATTAATGATCAGAAGTTACCAATAGTACAATGTTTGTGTACAGGGTGTTGTTTTTTCTGGTGGTAATAATTCCATTATCAAGATGTGGTAAGTACGAGTACATTCATATATGCGTTTTGTTAATAAAAATAAAATAAAATTGTATTTATATAGATTTAGGAGGGGTGGATATTTGGATACTAGTATGTAACATTTAATATTAATTTCATAAAGTGAGATATTAATGAGAGTTGAATGGAATAGACTTTTGACAGAAGTTTTTTATAAGAATTATTTTCAATGATTTATCTGGAAATATGTTATAGCAATATACTTGTACAAACATACTAGCCGGTATATACGTTCTGTCTGACATAGGTCATTGAAAACAAATATGAACGCACGGTGTGATATTCTCGCAAAAAATCTTCCGAGCACAGTCGACGAAATCTTTTAAAAGGACATAAGATCTTTATTTCAAAGTCAATACGTGGGTTCAGTATGATAATCATTAATATATCGATGTAACATGAACATGAAAATACAGTTCAGCTTAATTCTTCATTTTAACCTGTGAGTTATGTCAACCACTGTTCGTATCTTCATAATGAGCATGTTCATTTTTTTTGTGCTGTAGAAATTGTTACCAGTAATGAGATGCTCACATGGGAAGAAGCGATGGGATATTGCACTAATATATCGGCTCGTCCCGTTGCATCGGACATGGCGTCACATGAACAACTTAACTCGAGTTTATTGGTGTGGACTTCTGACAGGATATTTATTGGAAGCAATTGTGGTAAATAAACGATTTCATTTATATCTCGATAGAGATTAAATTGATAGAGCGTCGTTCGTGAACTGTTACAAACGTACCCAGATGTATAAAAGGGGTTAATATATAGTCGAGATACGTAATGTGTACAGTTAATTATCAAGCTGTTCTAGTTGAATGGAACTTAACAAAAAGCTTCCATTGTTTTACGTAATATAGTAACCACTTGTGGCGGCAGGCAAAACAGAAAACCAATGATAAAGCAGCCACGTGCACATGTTTTGGAATTCGGCATCTAGTTATTTTTCGCTTATCTGAATACGTTAAACCAAATGTTATTTTTCTCGCAAATTAGTAAAACATTCGCGCGAAACTATAAAAACTGGTTGGTTAGCAAGTTTGAAGTGGTCAACATACATAAGATCACCAATGTAAGTAAACGGACGAAGCACTTTACAAAATTTGTTCATGTTCTATTGATCACAATAGGCATGTAAGCAAAATAATACACATACGTCAGAAGCATTCAACCGATGTACTTATTGTTTATCATTAATGACTGACAAAGTGACGTATTGCTTATCATTTTATGATTTTCATAGTCCTTTCTTTTTATTCCAGTCAAGTCAAGATTATGTGCGTTTATGTACCATAGCAATACGTTAACGAATCGTACAGGATATCTATTTTACATGGATTGTAACACAAAACTGCCGTGCAGGGAAACTGGAAGTACGTATTACTGAGAGCGTAATCAAAATACAATTGTAGTGTTACCATGAGCTATCCCCATGTTCATTCGCCAAGTGACAAATACATGTATCCATTAAGCGTATTTTTATTCCGATAATTTCACCATAGGTCAGAGGTCAACAAGTGCAAAAATACTCAAATGTTGTACATGTATAGTATGACTTTAATCCATGCAATGTGTATCATTCGCTTACTGGTTTACTGTTTACTGGTGACCTGTCGGAGTTGGATAAATCAAAGCGCTGATAGCGCTTGAAGAATAGGGTTTGATCCTGAGGTTAGACAGTTGTATTATCAGCAACAGAGTGTCACACACACAGTCACGACCGTGGTCCAGTAGTTAGTACACTGGATTTGTAACCCAGCAATCCGGGTTCCATTCCCCCGGTCGCTGCAGGTCATACCTTTCAATGAATACATATTTATCAACTCTTAACTAGTATGTTTTACATATACCTTGTTACTACTGTATTTTTCATATGAACCTTTAAAACAGGCCCGATATCTATATGATGCACCTACGCATTTTTTCTAAGTAGAATCTATTCATATGAAATTATGCTTTCTTGTACTGAAACCGTTTGAATAATTTGGATACTACTAGTTTGAACACCTAATTAAGCATGCTGGTCCGATGTCGGTCCGATGTTGTACAAAACACGTGAACCCATGCATCACCATGTCCGATAATCTCACATAGGTCCGATATCATAATAAATTTTATCAGTGAAAATAATAGTCATTTATTTACATGTTTTAAGCAGTTTGTTGATTATTGATATTATTTTTATCAACTTTTCATGAAAACTGCATATAATTATGATTTAGACCTTTAATGTAGATTTGTTTTTATTTCATTGAAATACATTTTTTTAACACAACTATAGTACATTCTCTTTGATATCTGAAAAAAAAGTTCATATAAATAAAAAAATATGCTACTCACACTCCGTAAGCGAGCATACTTGCCGCTGCACCACCAATATCCATGCTATATTGCCGTGCGTTTTTATATATCTATAAACCGGCTGTCAATAGTTAAGCTGCGCAGTAACCTCATCATGTTCGACTTTTGTTTTAACGTATTTTATTTGATTCCATTCATTAAGCAACATATAGTACATATAATCTTTACACCAAAATCGTTTTATATGGACAGTGTGTGTGGACCAGATATAACCGAATACCGTCTTCTCCCTGGAACTATTTTTTAGCGCTTGATGAAGAACTTCTTCTTTGGTTGTGATAGGGGAAACCACTTACGCTATTTTTAGATTTTTTTAAGATTATGATTCTGTGAGCATCGAAAACTGGTACAAATGTAGTAACCAAGAACAGGGTTGCTTGCAATAATCACTAGCCCTAACTGCTGTGAGTTTGAATCCCACTCGGAACGAGACTAATTTCACATGTGTTGAAGCTGTCCAGCCAGCTTACAAAGATCCATGGTTCTACCCAGGTAGATGCAGAGCATTCCTCCACTGTTAAAGCTGGAAAAGACGCAAATGATCCAGGCTGTTAGTACGTCGTTAATCCCACGATTTCACGATTTTTCTTCAAAATTTCACGATTTCATCTTCGATTTCAACTTAATTATTTCATGTCTTGAAATTGTGAAATCTTGAAGTTGAAGTGTCACTACCAATCTTTCGTAATATCATACTCTTCACCGAAAATTGCATTCTAGTACAACAAAATGTTTTAAGAGAGCATAGTTATTAATCTGGTGTGTTCTAATTGTTCAGATAACGAATTAACTCATAATGCATACACTTACGAGGAGGCAACAGAGAACTGTTTCAGTAGTTCAATGAATGATGAGCACAGAGTGCACGAAGTTGTAGAGTACTACTGGATTAAACGTACTTTGTATTACTGCAGTCTCCAAACCAAAGGTAACAATAGGATTGTTTTTAAACATTTGCTAATAAACTTTTGGTCTCTGCAAATCATAATTATATGTATATTAATTTCAGTTCATTTCTATTCGCCCGCCCGGCTAGCTCAGTGGTTAGAGCGTTAGCCTACTGATCCAGAGATTGGGAGTTCGAACCCCGGGCGAGGCTCATACTGTCCGTGACAAATTTGACTGAAGATACTACATTCTATATTAAATTGTTCCCCATCTCTTAATTATGTGGTGTAGCTTGGCAGAAGCTTGCGGATAGAATGTGGTTAGTACTGGTTGAGGCTTAAAGACATTGAACAGCTACTATATAAGTGACCCCCCCCCCAAAATCCACATGTGGTCTAATCTCTTAATTGTTTTATTGTCCCTAATCAGATAAAACCAGTCTGGTCACGATCTGTAGACTGGACACCTAGTCAAAAAGTGGGGTTATAAATTTTATTGATTTACAGTGATAATAAGTTTATGACTAAATTGCTTTTGTTTTTATAAGCGTAGAGTAACAGATTATGTAAACAGGTGCTAGTCTATCAATGACCCTGTCTGTTTTATTACCCCCTACTGTGGAATTAGGGGACTTTCTGGTCCATAAGTCACATGCCTCGCATTCCTGGTTCAATGTCTTTAAATGAAGTCCGGGAAAGTTGGTTAGGATAACTGCCCGCCACGATATGACTGAAATAATGTTATAAATGCATAAATATGCGAGAGGAGTTATTGTTCTCTAGTTGAAGTTGTTTTTATATTTACAGATGAACATGTAGATGACCGCCGTGGCACATTTTGTGGTGTATACAACATGAAGTTTGGCTTAGCGTTTGGGCATTGTTCGAAATCCAACTATGCTATATGTCAGTCCGGTATTTATTCCTCGTGTCCATAACATCAATTTTATGTACAGTATTTCATATTTACACATTATCTATAGTTGCATTTTTATATTTACATGTTGTGATTTGTGGACCAGAGTAGTCTAGTGGTTGTGATCTCTGACTTGATATATTTAGCCCCTCAACGCTGTGAGTTCGTATCTTACCCGGGACCAACTTCTACATGTGAAAAAACTGTCTAGTTAGCTTACAGAATGTTGGTGGTTCAGGGAACGCCCTCCATAGTTAAAGACGGAAAAGTCGCCGAGTTATCATAGCTGTCGGTGCGACGTTAGACATCCGTGAATAAATCAACCGATGTTGCATATTTAACCAAAACATATTTTCTGAATGTGTTGCCTTCACCGGGTTCAGTTTATTGATTAACTTCTACAATTTGTATTTCTTGATTCGCGTTCACATTTTGTTGTTGCTGTTGTTTTATTATTTTGTTGCTAATTATTTGTCTGTTTTCGTTGTTGATTGAATGTATAATATATTGTCTTTTAGCCATTTTAGATCTTAGCCAGTGCAATAAATAATGTAATAAAGTATAAAAATTCGTCCATTACAGATTCAAACAGTGATTTTTCATCTCAAAATGGTAAGCTTAGCTAAAAATTTAAGTTCAATGAATTGAAGAAAATGCTAAAATAATATTCTTATAACTTCGGATCGGAAATCAAGAATAACATAATCACATATTAATACATCCGATTTTTCTAAACGTTATATGTCAGGCTTACAAATGAGTATTTATTTCAGTTTTTGGACAATTTTGAATAATGTATGATAATGTTTTAACATTTTAGACTTCAGTATGGTGATCGGTGTTTCGATTGGTGTGTGTATCATTTTTGTTTCTGGAGTCATGATAGCAATCGTTTACACTCGTCGTCGGTAAAGTTTTTTGTCTTATTATCTGCATGTATTTCCAAGTTTCGAAAAGTAAGACAATAAATGCATGTTTTTTATCAAAACAATTACCATCAGTATGTACTGATTTTATTTTCGCAATACGTGTAGTTAAGATTTCGTCAAGCTAAACTAAGCTTTATATAATAGTCAACTTCATCAACATTCCATGTCGCTTTATTGGTAATTTAGATAATAAACAAATCGAAATGCTATTAAAATTGTAATATCAAGAGAAAAGAAATCTTTTTTTTTCAGTAGGCAGAGTAAGAGCAAACAACAAGAACCAATATGTAAATTCACAAAGGAAAAAGATTCATCAAAGAACAGACTCAAAACATGCGTCAATGCAGCGTATGAAGTACAAGCGTCTGAAAATGATGATCGAGTTGAATTTTCCCAACAAATTTGTCACAAAGCAAACCGATCTAACAGCTGTCATCCAGAGCTGGAGTTAACACCACAGGAAAATTATGGTTATGAACATGAACACGACGATACTGAGCTTATATTTGTGGAGAATGAACATGGAGATACAACTAATGATGTCAATAAAAATACAGAAATCTATTCTGAAATCGATATTGAGAACAATGTTGACACACAAGCCAATGATCGCTTTGAAGAGTCCAAGCAACATATGTATAACAGTCTTATTAAAGACAATGCACAATATAAAACTCAAAGAGCAACACATCGGAATGACTTGTCAGACAATGTCAACAACAATGCAGAAATCTATTCTGAAATAAATATTGAGATCAAAGCAGACAATCACGCTTTTGAGGCCATTGAGGAGTCCAAACAACATACATGTATTTATAACGGTCTCACTAAAGACAATGTACAATATGAAACTCTTAATGCAACACATCGAGATGAATTTGTGTCAAACAATGTTTACAACCATGTGGCATGTGACAATAAGGTAGAAAGTGATTATGATCTAACGAGGCCGAGTAAGTTCAGAGACCTTAATGAAACAGATCATGTGTATAACACATTCACTGGTGAATCAGATGACTATGGTGATACAGAATCATTGACAAAGAGCAAAAGAAGTGAACTAGAAGATAGCACTTATAACACATTAAGTCTTAAGTGAAGTGTGACAGTGGTTGACTTGTAAAAAGATTTAGGGACGGATGTATGATATTGTTATTCAAGGCATACAGACTGGAGAGATGCGCTTAGCAATTTCGAATGTAACATGCTAACTCCACATTATTTATTTGTTTAGATTACTATTTTTTAAAAAGTCATGTTTACATATCAACTGTATTATGTTTAAATGACGGGACAAAAACATTTAATCTTGAAGTATAACTAAATCATACGCTGCTTAATTTCTCCTTATTGTGTTTCCAAATCGAACCAAATACCGCACGAATATAATCATGCTTGAAGTGTTTCGTATATAGATCTAATTCAAAATAAATATTTTTGAATTTGAAAACTTTGATACGACGTATCATTTTATCACAATACTGATAGGTGTAAAAGCATAAAAAATTGTTTACATTTTGATACAATACAAACAGTTTTCATTTTCTGGTTTATCTAATGTGGCAAACGTGTGTGGATATAAAAATAAACAGACGGCTAAACAAATGATACGTAATTTAAAGTCAACAAACATCACGAAAAATAGACATCGCATGCATGTAGAGCTAGTACTGATAAAACATAGATACGATCATACAACAGTTCATAATGTATATAAAACATACAATTACATGTATACATATTGGTTTCTTGTAATGTCAATTCGAATAAGGTGCATATGTGGTCGAGTGGACATGGTTCTCTCTGACTGGTAACCACAAACTTCTTACCGCAGTGAGTTTGAACCCCACTCTGGTTCCAGTTTCACTCGGCAGGGAGTTGTCTAGCTGGTTTGTGGAAGGTCGGTGGTTCTACCCAGGTGTATGCCAGGTGTCTCCCTCTACCGTTACAGATGGGAAACTCGCCAAATGGCTCTAGCTGTTGATGCGACGTTTAACCACAGAGTGAATAATATTAACAAAAGAAAATTTAAATTGTTCTTGATAATCAAATGAAGTACAACAATGCCCGTACGACTGTGGAGACGGTCTGAAGATTATTATAATTCTACCGAATGGTTCTAAATTGCTGGCTGATTAAAAATGGCTGTAGCATACAAAGGCCTGCCTTAATCTAAGAAAAAGACTATAATTGATTTTTTTCTCAATAATGAAGAGATGTAAGATATTGCTTAGATGCAACGACTTAAATGATATATTAGGTATGGACGTCATATGAAAAGTTAATCAAAGAAAAATAATTCTAATATTTTGAGACAAAAAATATCTTTTTTTTTTTATCCAACTGCAGTAACATGCATATACCTTGTAATATCAACCGGTCCTTTAAGCGTGTACGGCTGCGCATGCTTGGTATCGATGACTGTTCTGTTGTAACCCGGTGTTTGTAGGGCCTTGGTGAACACTTTGGAAGCTGAACAATAGTTCATCCTTCTATAACCGCCATTGACTCGGCGCGCATGAATTTTGAAGCGAACCAAAGTACTACGTTTGCAACCGTTCCATGTGACGGTATAAGTCTTTGTAAGTTCAATTACCATTAGTACCTTCTGTAGTTCAAGCGAAGACTTCAAACTTTACCAGCACTATAACTGACTGAACTGATAAATCTCCCAAAACTTCTGATTCTCGTTTCGTTTGACAAATCTCGGTTGAGTGTGAATGTCCGTCGATATCTGTTTATGGAAATACTATGAGATAATATTTATGAGTTTTTTTTAACAAATTACGTAATTACACATCAGCAAAAAATGTCTTAACAATATTAAGCTTGTACAGTTTGCGCAATTATACTAACATATGAAGCTGTTTGTGCACATTATTTTAATAGGTACTTACATACCAGGAGATAATTTTCATCAAATTACTACATCATGTCGTAATAAAATCTTAACGATAGCTACATATACATTGTACTGCAATCATTGCTATCGATTATTACAAGTTTGCGCTATGATATTAACACGTGATGCTTGTTCATGCACATAGTCTTATGGGTACTTATGTGTAACATCCGTTACCCTGGAAACTGAGAACCGTCTCCAAGCTCAAAACTCCATTCCACTCTCAAAGTGTTACAGATGAATGATGATGAATGCTTAAATTCATGTTCAGACAGACTGATGTATCAATAATATCATTATTGTCTGACTCACTCACATGAATAACTTACTTATAACAATATGATATTTGAGCTTGGAGACCCTCGGGTCCTGTACTGATAATCCGTCGAATCATGCATAGTTTATGTCTCAAATTTAACTGGACCTAATTCGTCGAACACCACGTTTTTCTCTACAAATGGTATGATACATTTCACTTTTATTTTAATGAAGTTTAATACTGGTACCTGGTGGTTAAATATATGAAACCAAATCCTAATATCACACTTAAAGCCACAATCACACCAAATATACAAATTATACCAATCTTTAGGTCAATATCTGAAACAGAATGATTGACATTAACGAACGATGGTTCGTTCCATGTGACGGAAGTATTCAATGTTAAAAAAAAATATCGAAAACATTGAATCA
The DNA here is from genome assembly GCA_964023205.1 of Lutraria lutraria. Lineage (NCBI taxonomy): Eukaryota > Metazoa > Mollusca > Bivalvia > Venerida > Mactridae > Lutraria > Lutraria lutraria. The sequence continues at coordinate 14,980,380 of OZ026841.1, forward strand.
GATACAATTATGACAGATTGCTTATAATCATACAAAAGTAATGATATTAATTTGTTGTTGTTAATTAAATCCTGTACGCAATAAAACATTGGTTGCAAAAGAGCTACAGTGCAATTACTCCAAAGCAACATCCTTTTGGAGTATCAAAATTGTTGAGGGGTTGTTACTCTAGAGAGGTTAAATCAATAGTAAAACTGTGAAATGGGGAACAATCATACTGTTGTTAAAGGGAAGTTGTTGCTCAAGAAAGGGCCACTCTGGAGAGGTTACACTGTAATTGCATTGCATTGCATTCATTAACTAATGTGTCATATGGTACAGTCAAACATGTACTTACTAGACCATACTGTGATAACACAATATATTGTTATATGCCTCTCCGATTCGTGTCACAATTACAGGATCCACAATGGAAATAAGAATCTTCTCTGTTTGTGTTAACCCTGGTGCTGGTGTTCATGGCATAGTATTTTCTAAATTATGTTTTCAAGATTTTCTTATATTTTTTATTATTTTACGTATTACACAATATCTTGTCAAAACCGACATAAATCTGTCTACCATACAAACATTAAAACGTGTATAACCTACGGTGCCATAAAGGGGAAATAGAAAATATTTTATTTACCGCGTGCGCACGTAATAACTACGACATGCGCACGTGATAATTACCACGCGCGTACGTGATAGCTACAGCGTGCGTACGTGATAGCTACTGCGTGCGCACATGATAGGTACTATGTGTGCACGTGATAGCTACTACGTGCGCACGCGATGACTGACCAATAAGAATAAGTGGTTGTTCTGCCATTTTGATAATGGATAGGGAATCGCTAATTTGTAGTAGCTATTACGTGCGCACACAGCAGCTATCACGTGCGCACGCAGTAGCTTTCACGTACGCACGCAGTAGATATCACGTGCGCACGCCGTAGCTACTACGTGCGCACGCGGTAAATAAAATATTGGCTATGTCCCCTTCATGCCACCGTAATTACCATGTTCCCGGTTAAGAAAAATAGTATTGAGCTAATACTAGTATGTGATAGGGTTATACTTACTATTCGTGAGGTCATCATATAACGGTTGTTCATTACTAGATGTAATGTCCGTGATGTTTGATTTTAATGGTGAGGAGCTGATTTCATTCAGTGAAACAAATTCGTTGTCATTGTAATCTATCTGTGGATATCCGGATGTGGTTCTGGGTCCGCTGTGAGATGAATCCACTGAAAAGTAACGATTCCAGTTTTCTTCCTTTTTCAATGAAATAGATTATCTAAATGCTTGCAATACATGTAATTATAACAATGCACATAGTTTCAATAAATCAAAACGTAGCTGATGTATCCTTGGAATAAATTAACGATTATCAAAACAATACATAGTGACAAGCACTGTTTAGATATGTCCACTACTTAAAGTCAACAATGGGTTCGCTATATCGTTCCAAATTATTTCAAAGGCTGTAAATACCGATTTGCTAATAAAGTATTTGTGTACGTTGTAGCATTCGCTGTGGTTTTGAATTATACCAGAAAAAGAGAAAATCTTAATGATATAATCCTTGTTAGCCATTTTCACCTTTCTAAATGTTTGTAAAAATTGGAGTTAAAACAAAACTTACAGACTAAACATGCTTTATCGAAATCCGGATGTCTGTTGCCTACAGATACAAAATAAACGTCATTCAAGTTACACATACTAAAATACCTGAAACATGTAATACAAATGTACTCAGAAATATGTTTCAGAAGCTAAAAACCCTTGTTTGCCGACACGACGAAACGGAACCTATGCAGATGAGATACAAATTATCAAAATACAAACCAATAATTGATGAATACAACCATAATAGTTTTCGATCATTCTCTTTTAATAAAAAGCCTTGACTAAGTTAAATTGGAATATTATTTAGAATCTGTATTTTGATTACCTAATCTACATAAAGTTTTTAACTTTTTATAGCAGTCTCCGTAATAATGTCCACCGTTAGAATTGTACATTCCACAGATTATGGGCATGAAAATGAACCGCACATCACCTGCAACAAACATTATACAGACATAGTAAACGTGACTGGGGCGGAACACTGAAAACAGGAGCGAAATGAATACATGTACTTTGTAGTTACTTTAACGTACAGATTTCAAAATATGTTATATCATAAAGATTCCTTACGGAGACCACGATGCTTTACGCACTTGGTTGAGTAAAATACCAATGGAATTTGTGAAACTCACAATTTTTTGACGAACGTCAAAATTCGAGAAAATTCAAAGTCACGTTCACGTTTGTAACGTACGTCTTTTCCGAGAACGTTGTTTTCTAAAATGCAAGGTGCAGAAATCATTCAGGTTTGCTTTTGGAAGTCTTTTTCTCTAGTTACAATTGCGCGAACAATGCAATAAGGGTATCCCAAAGATTGTACGCTTTGGGTAGTAAAGAGATTGAAATGACAAAATTGGTTTTGACAGCAGATATATACAAAGCCAGTGGAAGAATTAAAAAACAGACTTAGCGTCATTTTGGAACTAAATGAACGTTACATCGAACATATGTTGTAAAAATTGAAAGTAGTGTTTTTTTGTGTGATAAGCCTGTATTTTTTTATAAAAAAATTGCTTGTACATGTATTTACTTCAAGTACGTTTTTAAAGTAATAAAAATTACCAGTACTATCAAAGGTTATAAGCTGTTGTAATGGTATATATTATGAAACATCCTGTATGTAAGAAGGCAATTGATATCAAAACATATATTTCTCAAAAATAAAAATAAATATACAGAAAATTCTCATCCAATGGGATGTATTTCCCATTCTTGATCCTTGCGTTGTACTGAGGCTGCCGGTTATCAAGAAAATGTGAGGGAATGTGCATGGTGTTACTGGTACCACGGAAGCATCAACTAGGTCATCTTTAATAATGTAACAGTGATTTAAAGGCCCATTAGCTTTTTTAATTTAGTAATATAGAACAATTGATAAAATGATAGTAGAATATAAGAATTATATTATATTTGCTCTAAAATAATATTTACACAATGCCTTTTAGCCAGATCTCGAAAAATGCTGTCAGATGCTTTTTCCTATTTTTTGCAATATCATTGAAAAAATATTCATTATACTGTATTACATTTCTATACGTACAATTTTGGAATGTTTTATTGAAAGTTATAGTAAATTTCACTTATAAGACGTCTTTCTAGGTAAAATAAGACCTACTTTAATTTTAACATACAAAAAGCTAATGGGGCTTTAAGGGCAGTAACTTCGAAACATACCAAAACAAATAATTGTACAGGCGACTTATCAATCTTCACTATATAAGTTTACCTCGAAGTGTAAGTTCCCACTGCTGTAACTGTTTATTGATCCAGAAATATCCTGTGATGTTTGCGTCTGTATTTTTCAAGTAAGTGAATATAGACACATGTTGATGTCTACACTCGGTAGCTTCCTTGTAACTTCCCTCGCGAATCATCCATACTGTGTCTACAAAATTTATTTAACCATGTTTGAACGTAAGTACAATCTGCGCCATCATTTCCATTGTTTTAGTTTGGTTTCCCTTAGACCACTGCTGCATATTTCGTTGACAAAAGGGCAACAATGAAAAATGTAAGAGCACCTTAATTACGTAATTTCTGGCATGGTACCAGGCTGATAATTTCATATAGACTCGTATGTTTCCTAGGGAATACTATTGGTCAAGTGGTTATGATCTCTGATTGGTACTCACTAGCCTCTCGCCGCTATGAGTTCGAATCCCAATGGGAACCAGACAAATTTACATGAGCAAAGTTGCACAGCTAGATCACGGAAGGTGGTCGATGGTTCTATTCAAGTATACGCATGTGGGCTTTCTCCATCGTTAAAGCTGGATGGTCGCCATGGCCGTTGGTACGACGTCAAGCCCAATCAAGAAAGTTCTAAGCTTAGTACAAGACCCGAATTTCGAGTTATTTTTTCTTTCTATGTCTTATACTAAATATTTCCGTTCGCGTTAAGATATAGAATCTAGGTCTAGTTGGATCGTTTCAATTTTTATGTAAATAGTAAAATCAGAAGTTATCTCGCGCGTCCAGTTGTAATCAGGTTTCAATATTTGTAAATACTCCAAATTACAAAAATGCAATTTATTTCTGATTTAAAATGGTAAAAAGTTCCATATTTTATCTACAAGCATGTTTTATAAGAGTGAAGAATGGTAACATATTGATAGTAAATCCACTTAAGGTACTTGATATTACTTTTTTATCATTTGAATAGTACTTATTACTGCTTGTAACATTCTGCACTGCAGTGACCTGTGTGAAATTTGCTGTTTTTTTTAATCTTTCGGTTAACATTCATGTCTGAAGGATGTTGAATCTCGTATTTTATGCAATGCAATTATAATATAAACGCATTAAAACGTTCAATTAATCCCGTTGCTATTGACAACTCGTACATAGGATTGTATCATTTCATTACTCATTTGAAAGTGTATTTTTTTTTAATATACAATGTACTGTCATCTTGTATCCTTGTACTGGTATATCATACATACAGCTTTTGGACACCTGAGCTCATTACAGTGTTACAAGCACCACTTTTGATTCAATATGTAGTTTCCTCCGGCTCCTTATACAAAAAGGCAAGTTAGTGTTAGGAAAACTATATAACTGAAATGCCAACTACTTACCGTTTGTTTCTTGACAAATGTAAGACTTGTTTGAGTTACAATGACCAAACAAGATGTCACCTGACCATGATCCAAAGGAACTATCGATGTATGTAAACCCGCATAGTCTGTGTTGATACTCTGTGAATGTAATTGTGAAATAAAGCAGACTTCTTGCAGAAAAATTGATAAAAAATATATCTATACAAAAATGTATCATTAAAAAAATAAAAATGAAGTACATTATACATTGTGTCGTGATATTTATTCTAAAACATGTAGTAGTGATGAAAAGAATACTTATTGTGCTGATTATGATGACAATGATACAATGGGTTACAGTGGTGATGATGATGATGGTAGTGTCATGATGATGTGGAGGAGGAGGAGAAAGAAGAGGAGGGTGGTGATTATGATGATGTGGAGGAGGAAGAGAAAGATTAGGAGGATGGTAATGATGATGTTGAGGAGGAGGAGAAAGAAGAGGAGGATGATGATGATGATGATGATGTGGAGGAGGAGAAAGAAGAGGAGGATGGTGATGATGATGATGATGATGATGGTATGGAGGAGGATGAGAAAGAAGAGGAGGATGGTGATGATGGTGTTAATGATGGTGATGGTGATGAAAAAGATGAAGAATAAAGAAGGCTACTGTTGATAATGAAAATGTGAATCAGGGATTGTAGAAGAACAATACATACCAGTCATGAATGTTTTTCTGGTATAACTTGAAGTCCATATTGTAACATTATCAGTCACAATGTTATTGTATAGTAAGTCCTCATCAAGAACAACTGAACCATTAATTCTCTGACAAACTTCCATGCCATGAGTCCATGACAGAGCTGCTTTACTACAATATATATCTGAAATCAGAAAACGTTTTAACAGGGTGTTAGATTAACCTAGTGAGTACTTTCTTATTGTATAATTTTGAAATGACCATTACCAAGGCTATCAAATCAATGAAGTGTTTAATTTATTCTTGCCCATGCATGTTTTTGGCCTATCTGTCTGTTTGTTTGTACCAAACATTAACCCTGCCTATCAAAACGCTTCCACCTACTGTCATCAAACTTCTTATGCTGGTTTTTCATGACAACCTCTACTGGACATGTGTATTTTAAGGTCAGTAGCTCAAAGGTCAGTCAGAGGGTGCATTGTGTTTCAAAAATGCTAATTTATTTAAGATTGTTAACGAATTGCATAGAAAATAAACATTATTCAATATTATCTAGTCTTATTCCAAAACCTCTAAAAACATAGTTCGATCAATTACCAAATAAAGCCACAGTTAATCACACATAATACATGATTCCGAAATAAGAATGATACTGTAATGTACACAGAGCTATAGCTCTGATCAGTGACTGATAAGCTCTGCCCACTGGATAAAGCATGAGCATGTTTATTTATGCCTCTTTTTGTTACTTGTAGACTTTGGAATAGATATAGTAAGCTAACCAGAGTGTTGTTCCATGACGAACTGTAACAGGATCAGGATACAAACATAACACATAGTGACATACCATAGGCATTCGATTCCGTGATTTTTATACGTTTATGGAAGTTATTTTTCAATTCAACTAATCAAACAACGCAAATCTGTTAAAAGAAAAATCTTTAATTTTTTACCTTATTTGGTGTATAAAAAACACCAAGGTAGTGCACTCGCCATCTTTTCGATTGACGGAAGTTAAAAAAATAAGCATGTGTCTCAGCTTTCCTTCTAAAAGATGTTAAAACGTTTAAATTCGGGGCACACTACAACGAAAGCAAGGTTCCCGAAAAACTCGTGCAGTTTAGAAGGAAACCCGAGATCCACGCTTATTTTCGTCACTTCCGTCAATCGAAAAGATGGCGAGTGCACTACCTTGGTGTTTTTTATACACTCAATAAGGTAAAAAAATGGAGATATTTCTTTTAACAGATATGCGTTGTTTGATTAGTTATATTGAAAAATAACGTCTGTAAACGTATAAAAATCACGGAATCGAGTGCCTATGTGACATACCTTCCATTGAATGTTTTGATATCACTAATTGCAGTAAACCACCAAACACAAAAAGTAATAACATCCAAGACATTATGAAATATCTTTACATCAATTTGAGCCTAAATGTAATTTTCTGAATTAATGTCATGGAATACGTAGTATGTGAAGAGCTCAATAACTGAACTAAAAATGTTATTGAAGTGTGCTTGTTTTCATACTATAACAACACTTGCATAGAAACTAGGACGTAAAAAGAAATTGGTTGTTTCTGGTAACCCGACATAGCCAAAATTTAGACTTTTTTAGGCCTCAGCAAGTACATCATTTCCTCACAAGTTATACCTTCCATTGCTTTCAAATGCCAAAAATCTGTGACCAGCCTACCGGTACCCTATTTTTTATTAGCATATAACCTGAAACCAAGAATTCTTTTAGGCCAAATAACAGATAATGTTATCTTTTACTCTACCAATTGTCATACGGAAATAGACTTAATCTTGTCGAAAATATGTTTTGTTTCTATCAGTTCCTTGTTTGCACTGATGAGAACATGTCCTTAATCGTCTTATTCTTTTCTCATGCATGTTAAGACAACTTAAGTTTTGTGATAAGCTAAAGAAACAAGAAGTTACGATAAACATAGACTTAGCAACCAACTTACTAGACAGACCTCCTGAGTATAACAGTCATTTATTTTCGGGTCGCTGTTGTTTATTTCTGCTAAAAACATGATAATTAGTCCACCTCATACGAGTACAGTAAAACCTGTCTTAAGCGATCACTCAAGGGAGAACGAATATGGTCTTTAAAGACAGGTGGTCTCTTAACTAAGGATTGGAGTTACATATTTTGAAATAATACGAAATCATGTACATTTAGTTAGGCAGTTAATCAAAACATTTTATACAGAGACAAACGTAATTCAGTGCTTTGGCATTCTAAAAACAGTACTTTGTACATAAAGTAGTAAAATTTCATTAAACATTAATGCTTTTAAAAATGATTTAATAAACATAAAATATGTGTTTTTGAATGTTAAGATACTGTTCTGATAAGATCATAGTTTAGAAGAACTGATGGCAAATTTCTGAGTTTGCACCTGAATTAAAGGTTTATCTATCACAGCTATTTGTTCTTCTAAACTTAAAATTTTCCAGTTTGCCGACATTCTTTTTGTTCAGATGATACAAACAATCACACAACCAGGACAACACACCACACAGCTACGATATAGACAGAAAGTTCGGGTCATTAACCGCATTAGACAGGTTGTCGCATAACTAAATTAAATGAGCATTTAAAAACTCTCAGGAGGAATTGAGAGCGGTCGAATAAGACAGGAGGTCGCTTGTAAAAGGTGGTCGGAAGGACAGGTTTTACTGTATATAAGTAGTGATTTACTGAGTCACAGTGGTTTAGATATCAAGGTGCTATTGTCAGTGCTTCAAGCAGGTTCAGAGATTACTGATATCAGTCTGAGCACCAGTGAGTTGTTAACACAGCCATCAATGGACTTCCATAGACTTAAGGGACAGAAAAGAATGAGTAAGCAATGCACAAAAACCTTTTTTTTTGTTAGCTTGTCGAATGTACAATATAAGCGGAGATAACTTAGTGGTAACACGCTGAGCTGCCAATCCAGAGGTCCTGTGTTCGATTCCCAGCCTGGGCCAGGGAGATTTCAGAAGTTCTATTCACAGTATTTCCCGCTGTATCTGTGTGGACTGTATAAGTACTGGTTAAAGGTGTCAGGAGGCTGTGTATCGGTGCTATACACTGGACACATTAAAGAATCAGACTGTCCATTTGAAATAAGAGCTAGGCGCATCCCGCGCCAGACATGCCTGTATCTAATGTTTTTCCTCTCCCTTCTGGGGGCTTTCTCTCAGTCTGTCCCTCTGGTCAGATCATGCTGTATCTGCACTGGTAGAGGATGCACCTGCGCCCTTGTGGCCGCATCATATGTTAAGCGCCTTTGAACGTACAGTATGAACAGTATGAAAAGGGCGCTATATAAATCTGGTATCTATCTATCTTTATTCAGGGTTGTGATTATTGGGATTGCATGAGGAAAATCAAGACCATTGACTAGGGCCCCTGCTAGATTCACCAAACAAGGGATGATACCACAGAAATCTGCCAATCCATGGACAAATCAAACCCCAGACATTGCAGAAAAACCATTTCTAACGCTGTCTAGGTCCACTAACCAAAATTTATACCGGTCATACTTTTGAATAATTCCATAAATCAAACTCAGATATTTTTGTTTGTTTCATTTCTTTATTTGATTTTTCAACAAGAGAGCATTTTACAGATTACTAAGAAATTTCATACCATACAATGTCATGCTTTCATTTTGAATTAATACATATTGCAGGAATCAGTTAACTTCATAATAGAAGTGATACTCAGAATACTAGGGCAACTGACAACAATATCAAGCAGTTAGAATTTTACAGAAATAAAAACATAGACATAAGAAAATATATGTTATTTCATGACGATGCAAAGTACACTCAAACCTAAGCTAGTGGCAACTTCCGAATAAAAACCACCCAGTGAATAAAGGCCATTTTTTTAAAACCGTAATTGATTATTTAGAACAAAATGACCTCCGAAAAAAGGCCACCTGTCATTAAAGGTCATAGTTCGTCTTTCCAATGGGTGGCCTTTTTTCACAGGTTTGACTGCACATGACAAAGTATTTCAGATAAAAGAACCTAAGCATTATGATTAACCTTATATATTAAACAGGATCAAAATAAATCTACAAAAAACTCCCACATCTTCACTTGCTAACCAATATTCAACATGGACTGAATTTTCCTCCTTCAAAATGAAAACACTATAATACATAACAAAGGCAAACAAATAGATAGGTCTTATTTGTATGGAGAATGGGGGCTAGCATGTTGCAGTAATAGTATATAATGGTTACTAAGGCCTAAAAGGGCAACACAGACCAAAAACATGTGTATATGTTTATGTTTATATAGGATAAACATGTTTTAGGTCTGTGTTGCCATTTTATGCCTTAATAATCATTATACACTATCAATGCAACGTGCTATCCCTCTATGGTATGGAGTGATGCTATATTCAAGGTATGCATATACATGTAGTTGCCAAACCATGAAAAACAAACATCAAATAAACCACGCTAAAGTACTACAAAATACATATATTCCCATACTGACATCAAATAAATACACAAGACAGGCATTGGTCTTAAAAAAATATAATACAGAAAATGCTCTTCAATATTATCTCATCACAAATAAAGTCAGTTTGACAGAAATGAAAGTAATGAAAATCAGTCGAAACTGAGGTGGTCTTAATTTTGAGGTGGTCGCTAAGTGAAGTTTTACTGTACATGTTAAGAAGAAATACTTCATGTCAAAAATCTGCATGCCTTTTCAGTTGTTTTTTTTAGTATTTTGGGAACATGACCCATATCCTTGTTAAAAATTGGGAAAATATGTGTGACTGCAATTTTGCGTGTTACCAATCTCTCCACATGAATAAACTTATATGATTTTTTTTTCGTTACATAATATTCACCAAACAAAAACAGAACCAGCTGTTTCTGTAAGATAAAAAAGCCAGGATCATAAGATAAGATATCCAACCAAATTCTTAACACCAAATTCTCAAACTGTAAGTCAAAACCTTGTAATCCCTAAACAGTCGTACATTAAAGAATACAGGCATTTATATCCCTACTCTTTTCAATTAGTTCTCTCTGGTTCTTTATTGTGCCCAGTGTAAAGCATTGATACACACCTTAACCTTTTCCTGTGAATTTCTTACACAGTAGTTGGCTCAGTAGTAAGGAATCTAAGGATGGGGACATTGAAAAAGTGTCCTTGAAATATTGAAAGGTGGAGCCAACTATCCCCCTCCCAATTCAATTGTTTAATGCATCAACAATACACAAATCAAATGAGGAGAATATTTTAAAAGAAACAAGAGATTCTAACAGAAAGATAATAAGTCAAAAATGTACAAATTTATCGGACATTTTGGAGAAATCAGATTGATTACGTAAGATTACAGTAAGTAAGACAATAATTCAAAAACAATAGTCAACCAATATGAAGTTAACAAAAAATGAACAACTGATTTGAACATACTAAGTTAAAACATAGAAATTAGGCATTAGATCATAATTATGTGGGAAGCAAACAAGAATATATTACATGTATTAACTGTTATGTTAGAGCTTAATAATCATTAAAACACACATTATGAATAATTCAAATATTCAACAAACAGCATTGTGTTAGTAAGTATATAAATTTGTGAACATGGAAAAAGTAAGACACTAAGTGAACATAAACAATTTCATGCACAAATGGTCAAAATAAAAACTCTTGCACTGTGTAGACTATACAATATTATACCAGCATAAGTGCAAAAATCCAATGTGCTTGTAGTAAAAACATTTTGTACAAATGATAGTTTTATTTATACAGTGCAACCTCCCCAGAGCAGCCCTCTCTTGAACAACAACCTCCCTCCAACAACAGCATGATTTTTTTTATAACTGCATAACTAATCTATTAATTTAACCTCTCAAGAGCACCAACCTCTCAATAGCAACATGATTTTGCTACCCCAAAGAATGTTGCTTTGGAGAGGTTGCACTGCAGTACGTATCAACACATTGTACAAACAACACTATAGTATGTACACCAACAAATATCACAGTTATAATACAATATACATAACAATAAATAATAAACAAAATATAACATACAGACAATAAAATCAGTAACAAATCAGTAAATGTGTGACACAAGTACCTGTAGTCATTTGCAACAATCAGATTTTATTATCATCATCATAAATAAATGATGACACAGAACCTTGTACAAATACACAACCATTTGTTAATAATCTTATGTCAAAATGAATATGTCAAGATTAATCAAATAAATATACTTCACATTACAAAAGAGCTACTCACACATTTTTCAAAACAATAATTACTTGAAAGTAGTTTTTTAATTTAATTTTCTTACTTAATTTCTGTTGTTTTCTCCAATAAAGCACAATATTTGAACTTGAAGCAACATATATGCATAAGCAATTCTCCATATTATAAAAAACAGACTAAAAAGAAAACTGAGTAGAAATTATATGTAAGTTTTAACTCAAGGATATAACATATTAAAGTGTATAAAGCTATATCTGACAAGAAATGCTAAATTTTAGAAAGTGTAAAATCACATAGTTTTCATAACCTTATAGTTTTAACAAAAATTGTCTTTGTAATCTAACAAACATGATTGTTGTCAGAATAAAGTGTTCCGGAACATTTTATTCCACTGACTAACAATTCATGCAGCGATTCCTGAATTAAAACATGCCCCACTCACTTTCACACTAAAATATAAACAACAGTGTGTGAGGAAAACTATGGCTGATTAAACATTGAAAATATTTGATTTTGTTGATTTTTAATTTGAGTTATCTCCCTTTCTTTTCTATATCAAGATTTGCATATAAAAATTTACAGGTTGCTTTCAATATTCATAATTTAAATTAGTGAACTTGGGTATGATCAAATACAGTAAATTATTCAGCCAATAATAGGAATGTCATATACAGCTTTATACACTTTCAATACCCAAGTAGAAATCCAATTACATGGCATAATCGAATATAAGATCATGGCAATGAAAAACCACTGAAATTTCATCAATTTGAAAATAATGTTACTTGAAAATAATTTCAGAACTTGTCAAACACAAAGCAGATCAAATGACAACAAAAAATGCAACATCTGTATTTTACAAGATTACACGATACAACCAGATCCATCAAGCACATCTATAGCCAAAATAACAGTATAGCACATAAAATCATTGAGTGAAAGTTAATACAATTAGTAGAGCCTCTACTAATTTGTACTAACTTTCACTCAATGAGGAAAAGTATCTTATCATAAATAAGTTAACAAAAAGATTTGTATGATGATTCTACTGGTTTAATTTCACAAGGCCTAAAAAAGTGTTTGTAAGTTTGGATAAATAGGATATGTAGGCTGGGGCTTTTTTGCTCTTGACAGCAGGCAAAAATGTAAAAAAAGTGAAAAAGTGGATTTTCCATTCCTCAGGCTAATAAAAGTCAAGGGTCATGGGTAAAATTAGTGTAGGTCAGGAAACAGGAAACAAACAATTATTTTTTCTGCCTACATTAATCAATTACATTTAATTCATCAAATTGTGAAAAGCATTTAATGATGCGAAGAATTTTTTTTTTTAAATCATTATAACAATAACACACAGCAACTATACCATTTATAATAAGCTGAATTGGCTATTTTTATTTTTTGATCTACTTATTCAATTTTACCCCACTAAGTTGGGGAATTAAACATAAACATTTCCATTCTTCTATCAGTTAGAAATACATTTCCAGGTTATCAGTACAATTTAACAACAGATGTAGTTTTGAGCCAAGAATTGACCCCATACTTAATATATTACTAGTTTTGATTATGTCAGTTATTATAAATGTGGTGTGAATAAGTATAAGAATAACTTTTAAAAAATACAATAACTGAAGTGGATATGTAATAAGTAAATACATGTATTGACAGAAATATCTGTCACCGAGCCAAAATAGAATGAATTTCAATAACCGATATATTGTATTAGTGTTTGCTTAGTATCTACCAGTAACACTTACAAACCTATGAACCACCAAATTTATATAAAGTTCAGTATTTCTAGTAAACAGAGGTGTCACCAGAGCCAAACAAAAATCCTCAAACTCATATGCGGCCAACCATTTTTGCCAAACAAGAGACCTTCAATCACATTGTTCTATATTCAACTCAGTTTGCATTAAAGAAAATCCCTCAGAGCAGATTGAATTAACAATAATTTTGCCATTTCTTGAGATATTCTCATCAAATAACTTTTATTTTTTGCTCAGGAATCATTACTCATTCGGGACAGATACGTCGGCAATTCCAGATATATCCAGAATATTATCACCCCTGTATACAAGATATGATCTAAACAATCTGAATAACACTCATACCGTCAGACAATTTTTATACATAAATATAGTTTCCATCTTCAACATGAGAATAGTTGCTAGATCTATGGAAAAGAGTTGAGATTAACCATTCACTGACCATTGGAATGAGTTCAGTGGAGCAAAACTGTAGTAGATCACATCCACCGCCCATAAGACAAGTTAGTAACAGACATACACTTCGAAATGAACAAATCTCAGAACATGATTGAACTAAGCTACCCATATATCCACACATATTCATACTTTCAACTATTGCAATTCACAGAATGTACTTTTAGCATTTGTCTGAGGAATTGAACGAGCAGCAAGTTCTTCCTGTTTTGAATAATTCACTATTTCAGCTTTAACAACTCTGTGATGTTGTTCCACATCAGGCTTTGTCAGTTTAATACCTAAAATTTCAGCTGCAACTTTCTGGAAACACAATCCAACCTGCCAACAAAAACACAAGAATTTAGTTTAAAGGACAAGACAATTATATGTACATTCAAGCCTGTGTTAGGAACCACCAGTGAATAAAAGCCACCCTGTCATAAAGGTCATTCTTTTAAAAACTGTCACTGATAAATTAGAACAAAATGCCCTCTGAATAATGGCCACATGGTACCATTCCAAGGGGCAGCCTTTGTTCACAGGTTTTACTGTATTGTATGAATTTCTTTGACACTTTTTCTAAATAATTTTTTTCAGCTTGCATTAACAACTCCAGATAAATGCTTTCTGGGTAACTAACCTGCACAGCTTATTCTTGCTAAAGACAAAATTGAAGCCGCAACCCTGGGATGAGGACTCTTGACACTTGATACCATCAAGTGTCAAGGTCACAAATACAAATTATACTGAGTAATCTCAATTAAGATTTTAACATTTGAAATAACAGAATTACAGAATAGTTGGGTTGATAGCCTATTTGTTTATACTGGTATTAAAGTAGACTGTGTATCAAAGAATAAATAAATTATTTACTGAATCTCCAGTCTTTGCTGATACAAAGTGACTAGACATTCCATGCTCCTGAGCAAACCTCTGATGTTTGTCAATTTTAACTGTTCTCATATGTTCTAAATCAACTGAAAGAAATAGAAAAAACATTCTTGTCTCAACATAAGAAAGTACTGTAACCAGAACTGTACCGTAGATATTATTTTTTATTGATTACTTACAACTGAGTTATCAAACATGACAACATGACTACCTTCACTGGTCCATCAATATCAACACATGAACAAAAATTTAGCTGTTGGAAGGTTCTCTACTTTAGGAGAATAGTTCTCTTGAAGTTAAGTCCTTTTATTAGTAGTATCAACATAAAACTTAAATGACTTTTTCTTGAAAATCAATACACCTGTTAAACAGCGAAATGAAAGTACAATTGCTTGGAAGTTGAAATCTATCAGCTGAATATGATCACCTTTGACCTTATAATCTAGTAGCTGAATGTGATAAACTTATAAATAATATCTTTTTCAGGCGTAGCCAGAAGAATGGTGAACATTCTTATTTTTCGGCAAAATATATTTGTTAAAAAACAAGTAAAACTTCTTACTTTTATTCCCTACAAGTGCCAGATGTGGTAGTTTTTCTTTGCCAAGAACTTTACGTATAGAGCCATACCAATCTTCTAAGTTATCAAAACTAAATATTTGTTATATCATAAACTAACAATGCTCCCTGAAATATGCAGACAGTACAAATAAAACAAATAATTAATTCTTAACTGAACCAAACAATCTTTAGAAAATACAAACAACATATTTCAGTCCAATCACCCAGGACTGTTTACATACAATTATATTCGTTTACAAAGCACAGCCACTAGAAGTTGCTGTTTTGACACCTCAGTGATATTTCTTAACATTATTTTTATTATATCATATACGAACAATTCTAACTATTTCATACAACTAATGCAGGATTGTACAAACCACAGAAGAATCTTGTTTAAAGTTTACTCAGAACTCATCATCTCTAAGTCAGGAAATCCATGCCTTACCCTTTGACCACAGAGTTACTCAGATAAATACTTTAGCAGTACCAGGTATATTAAACCAAGAATGGTGGTAATAGAAATAATTAAATCTAAGACATTTGCAAACTTGGCATACTTAGTAGATTACAATTTCAAAATACAGTGAAACCTCTCCAAAACAGCCCTCTCTTGAGCAACTACCTCCCTTCAACAACAGCATAATCTATTCCGACTGCAAGTTTAAACTATTAATTTAGCATCAATAGAGAAACAAACTCTCAACAACAACACAATTTTGCTACTCCCAAAGGGTGTTGCATTGGAGTGGTTGCACTGTACCTTCATAAAAATTAAGCAAAATCTTTTTTTTTTTCATTAACTTCAGTCTTTTACAAAGATAACATCCCGTAGAACTTTCAATATTTTGAAAATTGTGACATGCAATTTAGAACTTACATTGCAACCATATACATAATTTTCCAACATTGCACCTCCAAGAGTCTGACCACCTATATCCCAAACCTGCAGGGCTACATTGACATTTCCTGAATAAATAATTCAAAAGGAACTTAAGATACAGAGAAAATGAGTTAAACAGATAAATGAAAAAGTCAAATATCATATATAGGCAAACGCAATGTTGGTTCAATAAAATAGCACAATGCAACAATGACTTTATTATTTGATTTACATTTTTTATATAAATATATCCTGTTCATTTCCTCAATAAGTTTCCAAATCATACAACATTTCCCATTGAAATTAAACTAAAAGTATTGTCAAATCTAATGTGAGTACCTGGTAGAACAATCCTCTTCAGAAAGAAGTCTAAACCAACAGTTTGTTTATACTGTTTTCCAAACTGTTCCTGAGAGTATCTTGTTGCCAAGGATGTCTGAAAATTAATTTTGATATAATTTGATAAAACGACAATAACTCAATAATGATCTTCACCCAGTTACTGTATCTGTTGATCAATTTTTATACCTGACGATCAAATATTGGACCCAATCTGGGAATTAACTATAAGGGCTCTCCATTGACCCTCAAAATGGCATATTAACCTTGAAATTAGCAAAATAAAGCTTCTGACTCTTGAGAATTGGAAGAAAAGGGCCATAATTATTTACTATGACATTAGTAGGATTTGGTTTACTTTTCGAAGTGTTATTTTGACCCCAAACTTTAGAAGTCTAGTGAGCACCCTGAATAATTACTTTATTATAAAGTGTATAATATGATAGTAATACAAATGTGCTCAATTCTTTTAACAGTCTTCACGCTTACCATATAGCCCACAGCCCAGGGCTAGTAATTTCTATTCGGGCTAGTGAACTTTTCAAGATTGTGCATTCAGGCTGGTGGCAAATTGTCTACTTTCAATAGTCCACATACTGTTCCAGGGCACGAAAAATATTTTGAGGGTCGCTCGTCCTACAGGACGAGTAACATATGAAATACCATTGTCCTGCTAAGTAACTGAATACGTAACTGAAACAGACGACAGCAAACTCACATTGATCAATCTCCGGGGAACAGCCTGGATAAATGCCAGACCCGGCCGTTTTACAGGTATCACGGCCCAGCTAATCGAGTATTAAATATTAAGTACCTCCGTTAATTTCTAAAAGGCTAACTAGGTCTATGTCACATCTATTTTTCGTATAAAGTATGCTATACGTATGAACAATAAATTTTATAAAGTATTGTCCATTTGATAGTAGTCATTAGCCGATCATGGAGAGAACCGAGCGATCGGCATTTACTCCAAACCGGTGTCAAGGCTAATTTTTCCACCTGTCAAACAAAAATCTTTAGCAGACATTTCGTAACTTTTTCCTGTTACAAGTAACAAGAGATTATTTTTCACTGATTTTCGTATTGGCTTTAAGGCAGAAGCTACTCAATACGTTGGATGACCGTAGCAGATTTCCTGCTCGTTCGGACCATGAATTCATTTGTCAATACGAGCGGACAAGTGAATTTTTCATGCCCTGATTATAATATATTTAATTTGTAGGGATATGAGCAGTAATTTAATTTGTTTCAATTAGTTCCCTTTAAAAACATAGTTCTAAGGCCGCAATGATAAACTGATTTTGCAAACCACAAAATATAGTAAATGACGTTAAATTGTTTTACAGAACAGCCTAGTCTGCACACTTTTAAGAATTGCAACCACATTTCTGGTATTACTATATATTTGCAGGAAACTTTGAGACATAAGGTAGCATTGTCAATGCAGAACATATTAGTACATGTACACATAGAGTGTTTATTCCAATTTCCATGATGTGTAAACATTTGAAGTAAGAGAGACAGACATATTCAGTCCTGTATCTCAAGACGTTGTGGTACTAATTCCTTGTAAAATAGTGTCGGCCTCGAGTAGTAGATGGCAACCAATTGACTACGGACATCATCAAACAACACCAGTATGCATGATCAAGCATAGGAATTTGCCAGTATTTTTGAGAATGCAATATTGACAAACATAACCAAATCAAAGAAACAGAAAACACATATCATTACTTTTCCAGAGGCGCCATCGCCCATAATTACAATCTTCAATTGCTTGTCTGGAGTTTCTTCTTCCGAATCTGACATTTTGTGGTGTGAATCAACGGATATTAGAGAAAAAAATATTATATCCTAAAATAGGTCATGTGGAATTTTATTCCGCGGCCATGTTGGATTATTTACTTCCTTTGTTGCCTCGCGACGAATAGCAAACTCTGTCATTATTATGAAAATAAACTATTTATTCTTGTTTAAATAGTACTTTTTTATTAATTTCATCACTTTCAGCAAGATAATTTAGTCTGAGTTTTTTATTATTGCATAAAAAGCTTTCCGATCTTGATGGGGTTTAGAGATTAACAAACGTCTAAAGTACGGTAATCGAGAAGTATTCAAAAGACGCAATTTACTCCCTTGACAAGAACCACACTGTTAGTGCGCAGCAGCATGGGACGGGTATCAGTTCAATCACCTCCTAACTGATATTACAGTGTGGAAAATATGCGGTATAAGCAACGTACTGTTTGTTTCTGCTTGCCTGACCTAATCTTATTTCCCTCGCGTCTCAAGACTTTTTTTATTAGGCCTGAGGAGCCGTAATCTTTATACATATACCTTTTCCACACGATTTTAAGAGCAAAAACCTATATCTACCCAGTACCCACCCCATTTGCAATGAGCATGCAACCAGAATCATACTAATATTTTTAATCAATTTTTAAGCCTGACCATTGTCCCTGGCCTAATAAATATATGTACTAGCTTTGTCCGTTGTAACTTCTAGTAAACTGCATCTTCTTTTAACTGACTTATATTTTACACTGACTGACCAGGGTCTTTCAAATGTGTGACACTGACTCGGAATATTGCGTAGTTCCTCCCGAACGGGAAGTGCAGCATATGTTCATTTTTTGTAGAGTTTAAATTCCTTACATGGTTATGTCTGGGACACGAAAAATAGTACACAGAGTAATATATAATCGGATGGTCCCAAGTTATAATAGTGGGACATTTTACCATGCAGAAGAAATAGTCCAGATATAGCTCATGAATATTCAATGTTAAATTTTGACCCTCAGAAACATTTAATAGAATCAGTACCGGATAAAGGAGGGTTGAAATCAAACGTACGGACTTATATATACTTTCTCTTCAACAATATGAGTTTAATGATAAAATATAACCACCAGACTGCATTTTGTTTCACGGTACTGGCTATACGTATACTTCTGATTATTAGTTTGTAACTTGAAATAAACATAGAGATTTATTTATCATACTATTGTTTTATTGAAATGAACACAGATAAACAAAATACATTCATGTATATTAACAGAAAATAACGATAAAAGTATTAATCTAACAAAATTACTTGAAATTTATTTTATATAAAGTTAATGAACTCTAGTACCGCGAGTCAACACAAAAGAAATCGGTAAGAGTTTTTTTTACACTTTTCAGCATACATTACTGTAATAATGAAAACATTTTTATATAACGTTAGTCGGAGCACAAGTATATTTGCCTGTAAGCCATATATACATGTTTAATTCTCATAATATATCACTTCATAATTTTCATTCTTGTTCAACAGTAATGTCTATTTCTTTTTCAGGTTGTTTTTCTGTAATAGGCACAGTAATAGAAAACATTCCCTCTCCGTCCACACTAGCACGAGCCTCATTTTTCTCGGCATTCTCAGGTAGCTGATACATACGATGTACTGACTGACTTCTCAGCATATCTCCATCTTTCCATTCACGTTTGGCATCAACAATAAGTGTTTCGTCTTTACAACGGACACTAATATTGTCATTTGGATAGTCCTTGAGATTAAGTTTAACGTTGAAAGATTTGTTACCGTCAACCACAGCAACTTCTGTTGATTCTTTTCTCGAATCAAGCTCTTTGTCATCATTATTCTCTGTGTCGACATTGGGGGCGTTGTCCTTGCTATCAGCAAGAATAACAAAATCTTCAGATGGAACTGGACTTCCACTTCTGGGACTTGGAGACTTCCCAACACCCGCCAATGAGTTTACAATGAAGTCTGCAAGCGACATAACTGATGTCTTATCACTTTCAGCATCGCTATCATCGATCACTTCACTCACAATATATTCTCTTCTTGGCCTGGATTCATCAAAGCCTTCAGGTTTTTCTCCATCAAGTTCACCAGCTTGTTCCTCAGGGCTGTCGGGTTGTTTTTCAGTTTGCTCAGCTTCCATTTCTGTGGACTTCTGGGACTTAGAACACTTGTCTGACTTCTTTGTGTCACATTCAAATGTTCCTTTAATAACGAAATGTCCCATTCGATTAATTCGACACATGAGACGTCTTTTGTCGACACCGTCTGGAATGGTAACAACTCGTTTCCTCTCAGTAACGTCAAAGTTTTCACATTGTTTTATCTCTTTTCTGGCATGAACAACCAATGAATTACCTTCAATCTTAATATTTATATCGCCGGGGTTGAAACCACTCATATCTAATTCTCGAACCCATGGCTTCTTGACGCTAGTTGACATTCTATGCATCCAGCGAGGTTGAAATTCAGGACATTGTCTACCACTGGGGCAGCATCCATCGTCCCGTGGGGATAACTGGCTGCGTCGAGTTGGTTCAAGTAAAGCTTCGACTAAGATTTCATCTAATATCGGTTTATGACAATGACGTTGATCAAAAGCATGTCGATGTCTTGGCATCGTAATAACGACTGGTTGAAACAATCCCCTCATAATTTCTGAATGTTGAAATATTCTGTGGTAAAAATAGTGTCTGCAATAAGCTTGGTAAAAACTTTAGTAGATATCTTTGTAGAAAAACGTCTTGCTTGCTGTGAAATAGACTTGTTGATATGTTGTCGGTTGTATCGAATGAATAACACTGTGTGAATTCAGGAGGTTTATATACTGTATGAAAATTGTGTGTGGAACATTCGCGATCATTCGCTCACTTATCTGAGTCAAACTACTACGTATCGAATTTTCGCGCGAAATCTAGAACATTCTATGCGCATGCGCTTGCTTAATCGCTTTAACACTAAATATAGAACAGGAAATCCATATCTTTAAATAGAAAATGAGTAACGCTCGCTTTAACTTCAGTGCGATTTGCTAAATTGGTGCAGAAAATTAGCCCGTTTGTCAGAATAGACCAAAGACCTTATATTGCACTGCTTTACAGAATAGGTATTACCGTCAATAATTAGAAGTGAAATATTTATACTAGTATACATATGTATACGTATTGTCTTATTTAAGACAGAAGTAATGGACATGAACTAGTAACAATGCTGTATTATTTTTAATTCTCAAATTCAACAAAAAAAGCTTTAGTATTATAAAGATAAAACGTCATGTAATACATTTCAGGATTTTCATTTGAATTCGTGTGATTTGAAATAAAATTTATGACAATTTAACTGTAACAAGGTGGTTAATTAATTTACTGCTGCGTATACAAATGATTTGACTGTTTGTACATACAGCTGATCATATACTGACTCGAAAAAAATGCGATTGTTGATTTGTGAAAAAGACTCGCATATTTTTTATTAGATAGATAGATATAACAACCAATACTGTGGACAAAGGCCACTCTTTCGAAAGACATAATATGGCCTATATTTACAGGTGACCTTCATGCTGAACGATAGGCGTATCGTATCGGAGGTCCCGTAAGGTTTCAGAATTAAGTTCGTTTGCAAAAATGTATTAATTTAGTATTCTTAATCAATTTGACAATCATAACCCTGATTCTTTGAACAATTTTATATGGCAAGGTTCTATTCTCTACATAAAACCATTTTTAATGACCATGTGATCAGAAACAAACATCTTTTTAGATCTTAGAGCAAAATATATATATAATGAACGCAATATCTTGTACCAAATCATCAGAGAACTTTAAAAACCATGCCTAGGGTTCGACCTTTAGAGCATGTGACCATTATACATGGTGTACAATAGTCTATGATTGAGTTAAACTGGCTGGTTCATTCTGATTGGAAGAACAGTATAGTAATAAAAACATTCACACCTGATCAATGTGTAACACTTCTAATAAGTATCATTAATTCTGAATCAATCTATGTCAAAATAGATTTCGGGGTTTTCATATACAGATTGGCCTATTTCAGTCTGAAGACAGACAGACATGAATTTCTATCAACCAATACTGTGGACAAAGGCCACTCTTTCGAAAGGCATAATACAGGCTATATTCACAGGTGACCTTCATGCTGAACGATATGCGTATCGTATCGGAAGGTCCCGTAAGGTTTCAGAAGTTCATTTGCAAAAATGTATTAATTAAGTATTTTTAATCAATTTGACAAGCATAACCCTGATTCTTTAAACAATTTTATATGGCAAGGTTCTATTCTTGATATGAGGCCATTTATGGGACAGAGATTAAAACTTGCTTCTGTTATAATAGTTAACATTTCTCAATTATTTAATTTCCATAATATCAACTAACATATGTGCATCAAATTGATGACCTTAAGTACAAGACAATTTCAGTTTTACACCTTTTTAACAGTTAATTAGGACTTTCTAGCTCCAAACAAGTGTGCAGATCGAGTTCCCAGAAAAAACACTAATATTGCAAGGTTTTTCATTACTTTGAAATATTTTTATATCGTATCGTTGATATCGCATATCGCTAATACCGTATCGCAATACGTTTCGTATCGCCTGACATCTGTATCGGGACAGTCCTAAAAAATGTTATTCAATGCACATCGTAAAATGCATACTTTTTCATAATATTATATATTTGATTGTTTTAAAACGACATTTTTTTGAGAAAATAGTAATCTACAAGTACGTAAGTACAGGCCCCGAGGCTATAAAACTTAAGATCGGTCTCCGAGCTCAAATCTCATATTTTGACTTTTAATGTTTCTAAGTTAATTATGGTCATACAATAATGATATAATTCATACATTAGCCAGATGGCATAATTGATCTAAACATTAATCAGCTCTATCTTTTCAACCGTTATACTCTGAGAACGAAATTGAGCTTTGAGCTCGGAGACCGTTTTCAAGTTTTATAACCTCCGGGCCAGGTAAACATGTGTTAGTGGCCACCTCTGTATGAAGGCCATCCTATGAATAAAAGCCATTCTTTGCGATACAGTCGCTGATTATTTAGCACTTAACCACCTACAAATAAAGGTCACATTTTGTCTTTCCTACGGGTGGCCTTTGTTCGAAGGTTTTACTGTATTTAATTAGTAAGTTTGAATAAATACCTGTAGGTGTAATTGTGACATTGTACAAATCTAGGTTGGTCATCCTTTTTCCATCTGGGTGTTAGTTTAATGTTATAAAACGTTATACCTAAAGGTGTATTTGTGACATTGTTCAAATAAATTCCTACGGGTGGCCTTTGTTCGAAGGTTTTACTGTATTTAATTAGTAAGTTTGAATAAATACCTCAAGGTGTATTTGTGACATTGTTCTCCATCTGGGTGTTAGTTTAATGTTATAAAACGTTTTCTTCGATGGCTATATATGCTGTGTACAAATATCATATGTTTAATGACTTTTGTTGACAGTCAAAATAAAATCAACGAAGGTCAGATTACTGTTTGAAGCATGAAACCTCCTACCTCCTCAATATTGAATTGATGGAGTATGACAAAATTTCGGGGCTTGTGTTTGTCCCCATTCGCAATGTTACCTGGCTCATGTAAAACATATATTAATACCAAATGTAATCCTAATTCCTTTTTTCCAAATAGCTTGTGATTTCATTAATATTGAAATAAATATACATATAGTACATGTATATATGCTCATGAAGTAATTAATATAAACTACTTGTTGTTCTTACACGTTTTTATTCTGTCAAACAAATACGCTCATCTTGTAAACACAAGACTGTTGCTTATTCATGAAATACAGATCATACCTCGTTACAATTCATTTGCACTTAACAGCAATGCATGTCATGTGCAATATTCTACTGGTACATATGTTTACAATCATTTGTAGTGTGAATGAATTCGCTACTCTTCATATTGTCGGCTATTTCGGTTGATTTTTGCAGAAATTCAAGACCAGTCCAATCTGTGAACTATGTCTACTCTTTGTTAAGACATAATGCGGCCTTTACTGACAGGGGGGCTTTATTCGGAAGTTATGTTGTTCTAATTAATGAATAACAGTTCTTTTTAAGACTGGTCTTAATTCACAAGGTGGCTTTATTTGGAGGTGGCCACTGACACATATTTGATTGGATATGTTCACTGATTGTAAGAATGTTTTGGCTGAAACTGTATTTTATATTATGTGCTTTTATTATAAAATTACTCTGGCCGTTCTTAAGATGCGTGATTATGTTTTACCAGAATATTCAGTCAGCAGTTTTACTACGCTTGGACGCATGCAGACACCTCCGAATAAACATGTAATTCCTCTTTCTCAAAAAAAAGTTACAGATTCCTGAACTTTATTTTCAGTGTCATGCCATTAAAGACCACGCGTCCTTTATATGAATTGTGTCTGTAAAAATACGTTTGTAATATAATAAATCACAGAATGTTTAATATAATCATCATTGATTTATTAGATACTCCAGTCATCCATAGACAAATATATATACATAATTAAACATGTTTACACATCGTACAAAATAAACAAAACATTTTATATTTTAGAAACATCAAATATATCTTTTATAATTAGAATGAATTACCTTAATTATTCTTAATAACATAATACTATAAGTAAAATGTATAAAAAATCAATTAATTCAAAAATTAATATGCAAATGAACTATATGTGTATATAATTACAGTTTCATGTCAGCGGTTAACAAGTAAATACCCGTATTTATAACATAAATCATTCAGCCTCTTAATCAACATTATCATCTCATTCTTGTTCAACAGTAATGTCTATTTCCTCGTCGGTTTGTTTTTCTGTAATAGGCACAGTAATAGAAAACATCCCCTCTCCGTCCACACTAGCACGAGCCTCATTTTTCTCGGCATTCTCAGGTAGCTGATACATACGATGTACTGACTGACTTCTCAGCATATCTCCATCTTTCCATTCACGTTTGGCATCAACAACAAGTGTTTCGTCTTTACAACGGACACTAACATTGTCATTTGGATAGTCCTTGAGATTAAGTTTAACGTTGAAAGATTTGTTACCGTCAATCACAGCAACTTCTGTTGATTCTTTTCTCGAATCAAGCTCTTTGTCATCATTCTTTTCTGTGTCGACATTGGGGGCGTTGTCCTTGCTATCAGCAAGAATCACAAAATCTTCAGATGGAACTGGACTTCCACTTCTGGGACTTGGAGATTTCCCACCACCCGCTAAGGAGTTTATAATGAAGTCCGCAAGCGACATAACTGATGTTTTATCACTTTCAGCATCGCTATCATCAGTCATCTCACTCACAATATATTCACTTCCTGGTCTGGATTCTTCAAATCCTTCAGGTTTTTCTCCATCAAGTCCACAAGCTTGCTCCGCAGGGCTGTCGGGTTGTTTTTCAGTTTGCTCAGCTTCCATCTCTGTCGACGCCTGTGACTTAGAACACTTGTCTGGCTTCTTTGTTTCACATTCAAATGTTCCTTTAATAACGAAATGTCCCATACGATTTATGCGACACATGATACGTTTTTTGTCGATACCGTCTGGAATGGTAACAACTCGTTTCCTCTCAGTAACGTCGAAGTTTTCACATTGTTTTATCTCTTTTCTGGCATTAACAATCAATGAATTACCGTCAATCTTAATCTTTATATCGCCGGTGTTGAAACCACTCATATCTAATTCTCGAATCCATGGTTTCTTGACATTAGTTGACATTCTATGCATCCAGCGAGGTTGAAATTCAGGACATTGTCTACCACTGGGGCAGCATCCATTGTCCCGTGGGGGAAACTGGCTGCGTCGAGTTGGTTCAAGTAAAGCTTCGACTAAGATTTCATCCAATGTCGGTTTATGACAATGACGTTGATCAAACCCATGTCGATGTCTTGGCATCGTTAAAACGACTCGTTGAAACAATCCTCTCATAATTTCTGAGTGTTGAAATATTCTGTAGTAAAAATAGTATCGGTAATAAACACGGTGAAAACTATATAATTATATAGTAGATTTCTTGTAGAAAAACTTCTTTCTTGCTGTGAAATATACTTGTTGATATGTTGTCGGTTGTGTCGAATGAACAACACTGTGTGAATTCAGGAGGTTTATATACTGTATGAAAATGATGTGTGGAACATTCGCGATCATTCCCTAACTTATCTGAGTCGAACTTACCACGCATCGAATTTTCGCGCGAAATCTAGAACATTCTATGCGCATGCGCTTGCTAAATCGCTTTAACACTAAATATAGAACAGGAAATCCATATCTTTAAATAGAAAATGAGTAACGCTCGCTTTAACTTCAGTGCGATTCTGGTTAATAATTGGTGCAGAAATTTAGACTGTTTGTCAGAATAGATCAAAGACCTTGTATTACACTGCTTTACAGAATAGGTATTACCGTAAATAATTAGAAGTGAAATATTTATACTAGTATACATATGTATATATACGTATTGTCTTATTACAGACACAAATAATGGACATAAACTAGAGTAAAAATGCCGTATTATTTTTAATTCTCAAATACTAAAGATAAACCGTCATTGAATATATTTCAGGTTTTCCATTTGAATTCATGTGATTTGAAATATAATTAATGACAATTTACCTAATTTAATTTACAGATTATTTGACTGTTTGTACATACAGCTAATCAGACTCGAAAAAACTTTGTAGTTGTTGATTTGTGAAAAAAAAACTCGAATATTTTTTAATTAGATAGATAGATAGATAGATGCGGGAAATTTTGGAACAAATTTTCTTAAACATTTATCAAACTTCTATAATTCTACCAAATACTAGTATTATATAAACTTGTTTAAGATAATTTAAGATACTTCTCCGCATAAAACCATTTGTAATGACCATGTAATCAGAAACAAAGATCTTTTTAGATCTTAGAGCAAAATATATCTAATGAACGCAATATCTTGTAACAAATCATCAGAGAACTTTAAAAAGTTCGACCTTTAGAGCCTGTGACCATTATACATGGTGTACATTGGTCTATGTTTGAGCTAAACAGGTTGGTTCATGAATCAATCTATGTCAAAATAGATTTCGGGGTTTTCATGTAGATATTGGCCTATTTCAGTCCGGAGACAGGCAGACATGAATTTCTATCAACCAATACTGTGGACAAAGGCCACTCTTTGGAAAGACATAATACGGCCTACACTGACTGGTGACCTTCATTTACAGATCATTATGTGTTAAATAATCAATGTTAAAAAAAATGTTATTCAATGCACAGCGTAAAAGTAATACATTTTAATTCAGGCAAATTTTTCCGACATAGTTTTGTAACATGACCGAAATGTTACACTGTTTTAAAACGACATTTTTTTGTTTTGTTTTGTTTTGAGAAAATAGTAATCTACAAGTACATTTGTACATAAGTACAGGTAAACATGTGTTAGTGGTCACCTCCGAATGAAGGACACCCTATGAATAAAAGCCATTCTTTGCGACACAGTCGCTGATTATTTAGCACTAATTAAACCACCTACAAATAAAGGTCACCAGTTAATAAAGGTCACATTTTGTCTTTCCTACGGATGGCCTTTGATTGAAGGTTTTACTGTATTTAATTAGTAAGTTTGAATAAATACTTTTAGGTGTATTTGTGATATTGTTCAAATCTAGGTTGGGCATCCTATTTCCATCTAGGTGTTGGTTTAAATGTTAAAACGTTTTCTTCGATGACTATATATATGCTGTGTGCAAATATCAGATGTTTAGTGACTTTTGTTGAAAGTAGGGCTGTGGCGACTATCCGAGTACTCGGGAAATCACGAATCAAATTGAATGATCGAGTATGAATAATCGTCATTACTAAGATTCGTGGTTCGCGATCTTGATTCTTAACAAATTAAAAGTGTATTCTTTGTTCTTAGAATCCCATTTCTATGAATAAATATTGTCTCATCATGGACTACTTTGTTTGCCAAGATGTCCAGTCGGTTCTTTATATGATAATGCTGATAAATCAATTAACTGGAAGGGATATGTATAAATTTAAACCATAGAACAATTTATATTGATTTACTTCATTATTCCAAAATATAAATAGATTTAGCTGTCTTCATGACTGCAATGTTGAAGTTTTAGATGGGTTATTTGATAACAAAAAACTTGTGATTCGATTTGTGGATCGTAAGTGTTGAATCGTGGATTGGATAGGATCGACACTTACCCAACGATCCACAGCCCTAGTTGAAAGTCAAAATAAAATCAACGAAGGTCACATTACTACATATGAAGCATGAAACCTCCTACCTCCTCAATATTGAATTGATGGAGTATGACAAAATTTCGGGGCTTGTGGTTGTCCCCATTCGCAATGTTACCTGGCTCATGTAAATCATATACTGTAATCCTAATTCTTTTTTTTCAAATAGCTTGTGATTTCGTTGATATTGAAATAAAAATACATATAGTTCATATATTCTTATGAAGTAATTAATATAAACTACTTGTTGTTCTTACACGTTCTTATTCTGTCAAATAAATACGCTTGTCTGGTAAACACAAGACTGTTGCTTATTCATGAAATACAACTCATACCTCGTTACAATTAATTCGCACTTAACAGCAATGCGTGTCATTGTGCAATGTTCTACAATAGTACATATGATTACAATCATTTGTAGTGTGAATGAATTCGCCACTCTTCATATTGTCGGCTATTTCGGTTGATTTTTGTAGAAATTCGAGTACAGTCCAATCTGTGAACTATGTCTACTCTTTATTAAGACATAATGTGGCCTTAACTGACAGGGGGGCTTTATCCGGATGTTATGTTGTTCTAATTAATCAATAACAGTTCTTTTTAAGACTGGTCTTAATTCACAAGGTGGCTTTATTTGGAGATGGTCACTGACACATATTTGATTGGATATGTTCACTGATTGTAAGAATGTTTTGGCTGAAACTGTATTTTATATTATGTGCTTTTATTATAAAATTACTCTGGCCGTTCTTAAGATGCGTAATTATGTTTTACCAGAATATTCAGTCAGCAGTTTTACTACGCTTGGACGCATGCATACACCTCCGAATAAACATGTAATTCCTCTTTCTCAAAAAAAAGTTACAGATTCCTGAACTTTATTTTCAGTGTCATGCCATTAAAGACCACGCGTCCTTTATATGAATTGTGTCTGTAAAAATACGTTTGTAACATAATAAATCACAGAATGTTTGATATAATCACCATTGATTTATTAGATACTCCAGTCATCCATAGACAAATATATATACATAATTAAACATGTTTACACATCGTACAAAATAAACAAAACATTTTATATTTTAGAAACATCAAATATATCTTTTATAATTAGAATAAATTACCTTATTCTTAATAACATAATACTATAAGTAAAATGTATAAAAATCAATTAATTCAAAAATTAATATGCAAACGAGCTACATGTGTATAAGATTACAGTTTAATGTCAGCGGTTAACAAGTAAAAACCCGTATTTATATATAACATAAATCATGCAGCCTCTTAATCAACATTATCATCTCATTCTTGTTCAACAGTAATGTCTATTTCCTCGTCGGTTTGTTTTTCTGTAATAGGCACAGTAATAGAAAACATTCCCTCTCCGTCCACACTAGCACGAGCCTCATTTTTCTCAGCATTCTCTGGTAGCTGATACATACGATGTACTGACTGACTTCTCAGCATATCCCCATCTTTCCATTCACGTTTGGCATCAACAATAAGTGTTTCGTCTTTACAACGGACACTAATATTGTCATTTGGATAGTCCTTGAGATTAAGTTTAACGTTGAAAGATTTGTTACCGTCAACCACAGCAACTTCTGTTGATTCTTTTCTCGAATCAAGCTCTTTGTCATCATTATTCTCTGTGTCGACATTTGGGGCGTTGTCCTTGCTATCAGCAAGAATCACAAAATCTTCAGATGGAACTGGACTTCCACTTCTGGGACTTGGAGACTTCCCACCATCAGTCAAGGAGTTTACAATGAAGTCCGCAAGCGACATAACTGATGTTTTATCACTTTCAGCATCGCTATCATCAGTCATCTCACTCACAATATATTCTCTTCCTGGCCTGGATTCTTCAAATTCTTCAGGTTTTTCTCCATCAAGTCCACAAGCTTGCTCCTCAGGGCTGTCGGGTTGTTTTTCAGTTTGCTCAGCTTCCATCTCTGTCGACGCCTGTGACTTAGAACACTTGTCTGACTTCTTTGTTTCACATTCAAATGTTCCTTTAATAACGAAATGTCCCATACGATTTATGCGACACATGATACGTTTTTTGTCGACACCGTCTGGAATGGTTACAACTCGTTTCCTCTCAGTAACGTCGAAGTTTTCACATTGTTTTATCTCTTTTCTGGCATGAACAACCAATGAATTACCGTCAATCTTAATATTTATATCGCCGGGGTTGAAACCACTCATATCTAATTCTCGAACCCATGGTTTCTTGACGCTAGCTGACATTCTATGCATCCAGCGAGGTTGAAATTCAAGATACTGTCTACCATTGAGGTAGCATTCATTGTCCCGTGGGGAAAACTGGCTGCGTCGAGTTGGTTCAAGTAAAGCTTCGACTAAGATTTCATCTAATGTCGGTTTATGACAATGCTGTTGATCAAAACCATGTCGATGTCTTGGCATGGTTAAAACGACTGGTTGAAACAATCCCCTCATAATTTCTGAATGTTGAAATATTCTGTGGTAAAAATTGTGTCTACAATAAGCTCGGTGAAAACTATAGTAGATATCTTTGTAGAAAAACGTCTTGCTTGCTGTGAAATAGACTTGTTGATATGTTGTCGGTTGTATCGAATGAATAACACTGTGTGAATTCAGGAGGTTTATATACTGTATGAAAATTGTGTGTGGAACATTCGCGATCATTCGCTCACTTATCTGAGTCAAACTACTACGTATCGAATTTTCGCGCGAAATCTAGAACATTCTATGCCCATGCGCTTGCTTAGTCGCTTTAACACTAAATATAGAACAGGAAATCCATATCTTTAAATAGAAAATGAGTAACGCTAAATTTGCTAAATTGGTGCAGAAAATTAGCCCGTTTGTCAGAATAGATCAAAGACCTTATATTGCACTGCTTTACAGAATAGGTATTACCTTAAATAATTAGAAGTGAAATTTTTATACTAGTATACATATGCATATACGTATTGTCTTATTACAGACAGAAGTAATGGACATGAACTAGGAAAAATGCTGTATTGTTTTTAATTCTCAAATTCAACAAAAAAAGCTTTAGTATTATAAAGATAAAACGTCATGTAATACATTTCAGGATTTTTTTCATTTGAATTCGTGTGATTTGAAATATAATTTATGACAATTTAACTGTAACAAGGTGGTTATATATAATTAATTTACTGCTGCGTATACAAATGATTTGACTGTTTGTACATACAGCTAATCATATACCGACTCGAAAAAAAATGTAATTGTTGATTTGTGAAAAAACTCGCATATTTTTTGTTAGATAGATAGATGGATGGATGGATGGATGGATGGATGGATGGATTTAATGACCATGTAATCAGAAACAAACATATCTTTTTAGATCTTAGAGCAAAATATATATAATGAACGCAATATCTTGTACCAAATTATCAGAGAACTTTAAAAACCATGCCTAGGGTTCGACCTTTAGAGCCTGTGACAATTATACATGATGTACAATGGTTTATGATTGAGTTAAACAGACTGATTCATTCTGATTGGAAGAACAGTATAGTAATAAAAACAATCACACCTGATCAATGTGTAACACTTCTAATAATTATCATTAATTCTGAATCAATCTATGTCAAAATAGATTTCGGGGTTTTCATGTACAGATTGGCCTATTTCAGTCTGAAGACAAACAGACATGAATTTCTATCAACCAATACTGTGGACAAAGGCCTCTCTTTCGAAAGGCATAATGCGGCCTATATTTACAGGTGACCTTCATGCTGAACGATATGCGTATCGTATCGGAAGGTCCCGTAAGGTTTCAGAAGTTCATTTGCAAAAATTTATTAAGTATTTTTAATCAATTTGACAATCATAACCCTGATTCTTTAAACAATTTTATATGGCAAAGTTCTATTCTTGATATAAGGCCATTTATAGGACAGTGATTAAAACTTGCTTCTGTTATAATAACATTTCTCAATTATTTAATTTCCATAATATCAACTAACATATGTGCATCAAATTGATGACCTTAAGTACAAGACAATTTTAGTTTTACACCTTTTTAACAGTTAATTAGGACTTTCTAGCTCCAAACAAGTGTGCAGATCGAGTTCCCAGAAAAAAAAACTAATATTGCAAGGTTTTATATCGTATCGTTGATATCGCATATCGCTAATACCGTATCGCAATACGTTTCGTATCACCTGGCATCTGTATCGAGACAGTCTTAAAAAATGTTATTCAATGCACATCGTAAAATTCATACTTTTTTATAATATTATATATTTGATTGTTTTAAAACGACATTTTTTTAGAAAATAGTAATCTACAAGTACGTAAGTACAGGTAAACATGTGTTAGTGGCCACCTCCGAATAAAGGCAACCCTATGAATAAAAGCCATTCTTTGCGATACAGTCGCTGATTATTTAGCACTAAACCACCTACAAATAAAGGTCACATTTTGTCTTTCCTACTGGTGGCCTTTGTTCGAAGGTTTTACTGTATTTAATTAGTAAGTTTGAATAAATACCTGTAGGTGCAATTTTGACATTGTACAAATCTAGGTTGGTCATCCTTTTTCCATCTGGGAGTTAGTTTAATGTTATAAAACGTTTTTTTTGATGATTATATATGCTGTGTGCAAATATCAGATGTTTAATGACTTTTGTTGACAGTCAAAATAAAATCAACGAAGGTCAGATTACTGTTTGAAGCATGAAACCTCCTACCTCCTCAATATTGAATTGATGGAGTATGACAAAATTTCGGGGCTTGTGGTTGTCCCCATTCGCAATGTTACCTGGCTCATGTAAAACATATAATCATTATTCCTTCTTTTTTCCAAACAGCTTGTGATTTCATTGATATTGTAATAAATATACATCATAGTTCATATATGATTATGAAGTAATTAATATAAACTACTTGTTGTTCTAACACGTTCTAATTCTGTCAAATAAATACGCTTGTCTGGTAAACACAAGACAGTTGCTTATTCATGAAATACAACTCATACCTCGTTACAATTCATTCGCACTTAACAGCAATGCATGTCATTGTGCAATGTTCTACAATAGTACATATGTTTACAATCATTTGTAGTGTGAATAAATTCGCCACTCTTCATATTGTCGGCTATTTCGGTTGATTTTTGTAGAAATTCAAGACCAGTCCAATCTGTGAACTATGTCTACTCTTTGTTAAGACATAATGTGGCCTTTACTGACAGGGGGGCTTTATTCGGAAGTTATGTTGTTCTAATTAATCAATAACAGTTCTTTTTAAGACTGGTCTTAATTCACAAGGTGGCTTTATTTGGAGGTGGCCACTAACACATATTTGACTGTATATGTTCACGGATTGTAAGACAGTTTTGGCTGAAACTGTATTTTATATTATGTACGTACTTTTATTATAAAATTACTCTGGCCGTTCTTAAGATGCGTGATTGTGTTTTACTAGAATATTCAGTCAGCAGTTTTACTAAGCTTGGACGCATGCAGACACCTCCGAATAAAAATGTAATTCCTCTTTCTTTAAAAAAGTTACAGATTCCTGAACTTTATTTTCAGTGTTAAGACCACGCGTCCTTTATGTGAATTGTGTCTGTAAAAATACGTTTGTAATATAATAAATCACAGAATGTTTAATATAATCATCATTGATTTATTAGATACTCCAGTCATCCATAGACAAATACATATACATAATTAAACATGTTTACACATCGTATAAAATAAAATAAACGGTTTATTTTGTAGAAACATCAAATACATTTTTTATAATTAGAATGCATTACCTGATTCTTAATAGCATAATACTATAAATAAAATGTATAAAAAATCAATTGATTCAAAAATTAATATGCAAACGAACTACATGTACATGTGTATATGATTACAGTTTCATGTCAGCGGTTAACAAGTAAAAACCCGTATTTATATATAACATAAATCATGCAGCCTCTTAATCAACATTATCATCTCATTCTTGTTCAACAGTAATGTCTATTTCCTCGTCGGTTTGTTTTTCTGTAATAGGCACAGTAATAGAAAACATCCCCTCTCCGTCCACACTAGCACGAGCCTCATTTTTCTCAGCATTCTCTGGTAGCTGATACATACGGTGTACTGACTGACTTCTCAGCATATCCCCATCTTTCCATTCACGTTTGGCATCAACAATAAGTGTTTCGTCTTTACAACGGACACTAATATTGTCATTTGGATAGTCCTTGAGATTAAGTTTAACGTTGAAAGATTTGTTACCGTCAACCACAGCAACTTCTGTTGATTCTTTTCTCGAATCAAGGTCTTTGTCATCATTATTCTCTGTGTCAACATTGGGGGCGTTGTCCTCGCTATCAGCAAGAATCACAAAATCTTCAGATGGAACTGGACTTCCACTTCTGGGACTTGGAGACTTCCCACCACCAGCCAAGGAGTTTACAATGAAGTCCGCAAGCGACATAACTGATGTTTTATCACTTTCAGCATCGCTATCATCAGTCATCTCACTCACAATATATTCACTTCCTGGTCTGGATTCTTCAAAGTCTTCAGGTTTTTCTCCATCAAGTCCACAAGCTTGCTCCGCAGGGCTGTCGGGTTGTTTTTCAGTTTGCTCAGCTTCCATCTCTGTCGACGCCTGTGACTTAGAACACTTGTCTGACTTCTTTGTTTCAATTTCAAATGTTCCTTTAATAACGAAATGTCCCATACGATTAATGCGACACATGATACGTTTTTTGTCGACACCGTCTGGAATGGTTACAACTCGTTTCCTCTCAGTAACGTCGAAGTTTTCACATTGTTTTATCTCTTTTCTGGCATGAACAACCAATGAATTACTGTCAATCTTAATATTTATATCGCCGGGGTTGAAACCACTCATATCTAATTCTCGAACCCATGGTTTCTTGACGCTAGCTGACATTCTATGCATCCAGCGAGGTTGAAATTCAGGATACTGTCTACCATTGAGGCAGCATTCATTGTCCCGTGGGGAAAACTGGCTGCGTCGAGTTGGTTCAAGTAAAGCTTCAACTAAGATTTCATCTAATGTCGGTTTATGACAATGCTGTTGATCAAAACCATGTCGATGTCTTGGCATCGCAAAAACGACTGGTTGAAACAATCCCCTCATGATTTCTGAATGTTGAAATATTCTGTGGTAAAAATAGTGTCTACAATAAGCTCGGTGAAAACTATAGTAGATATCTTTGTAGAAAAACGTCTTGCTTGCTGTGAAATAGACTTGTTGATATGTTGTCGGTTGTGTCGAATGAATAACACTGTGTGAATTCAGGAGGTTTATATACTGTATGAAAATTGTGTGTGGAACATTCGCGATCATTCGCTCACTTATCTGAGTCAAACTACTACGTATCGAATTTTCGCGCGAAATCTAGAACATTCTATGCGCATGCGCTTGCTAAATCGCTTCAACACTAAATATAGAACAGGAAATCCATATCTTTAAATAGAAAATGAGTAACGCTCGCTTTAACTTCAGTGCGATTTGCTAAATTGGTGCAGAAAATTAGACGTTTGTCAGAATAGATCAAAGACCTTATATTGCACTGCTTTACAGAATAGGTATTACCGTAAATAATTAGATGTGAAATATTTATACTAGTATACATATGTATACGTATTGTCTTACAATTATTACAGACAGAAGTAATGGACATGAACTAGGGAAAATGCAGTATTATTTTTAATTCTCAAATTCAACAAAAAAAGCTTTAGTATTATAAAGATAAATGTCATGTAATACATTTCAGGATTTTCATTTGAAATCGTGTGATTTGAAATATAATTTATGACAATTTAACTGTAACAAGGTGGTTAGTTAATTTACTGCTGCGTATACAAATGATTTATTAGACTGTTTGTACATACAGCTGGATGGATGGATGGATGGATGGGTGGGTGGATGGATGGATGGATGGACATAAAACATTTTTAATGACCATGTAATCAGAAACAAACATATCTTTTTAGATCTTAGAGCAAAATATATACATGTGTATATAATGAACGCAATATCTTGTACCAAATCATCAGAGAACTTTAAAAACCATGCCTAGGGTTCGACCTTTAGAGCCTGTGACAATTTATACATGGTGTACAATGGTCTATGATTGAGTTAAACAGGCTGGTTCATTCTGATTGGAAGAACAGTATAGTAATAAAAACATTCACACCTGATCAATGTGTAACACTTCTAATAATTATCATTAATTCTGAATCAATCTATGTCAAAATAGATTTCGGGGTTTTCATGTACAGATTGGCCTATTTCAGTCTGAAGACAAACAGACATGGATTTCTATCAACCAATACTGTGTACAAAGGCCTCTCTTTCGAAAGACATAATACGGCCAATATTTACAGGTGACCTTCATGTTGGACGATATGCGTATCGTATCGGAAGGTCCCGTAAGGTTTCAGAAGTTCATTTGCAAAAATGTATTAATTATTTTTAATCAATTTGACAATCATAACCCTGATACTTTAAACAATTTTATATGGCAAGGTTCTATTCTTGATATGAGGCCATTTATGGGACAGAGATTAAAACTTGCTTCTGTTATAATAACATTTCTCAATTATTTAATTTCCACAATATCAACTAACATATGTGCATCAAATTGATGACCTTAAGTACAAGACAATTTTAGTTTTACGCCTTTTTAACAGTAAATCAGGGCTTTCTACCTCCAAACAAGTGTGCAGACCGAGTTCCCAGAAAAACACTAATATTGCAAGGTTTTTCATTACTTTGAAATATTCTTATATCGCATCGTTGATATCGCATATCGCTAATACCGTATCGCAATACGTTTCGTATCGCCTGACATCTGTATCGGGACAGTCCTGAAAATGTTATTCAATGCACATCGTAAAACTCATACTTTTTTATAATATTATATATTTGATTGTTTTAAAACGACATTTTTTTTTGAGAAAATAGTAATCTACAAGTACGTAAGTACAGGTAAACATGTGTTACTGGCCACCTCCGAATAAAGGCCACCCTATGAATAAAGGCCATTCTTTGCGATACAGTCGCTGATTATTTAGCACTAAACCACCTACAAATAAAGGTCACATTTTGTCTTTCCTACGGGTGGCCTTTGTTCGAAGGTTTTATTGTATTTAATTAGTAAGTTTGAATAAATACCTGTAGGTGTAATTGTGACATTGTACAAATCTAGGTTGGTCATCCTTTTTCCATCTGGGTGTTAGTTTAATGTTATAAAACGTTATACCTAAAGGTGTATTTGTGACATTGTTCAAATAAATTCCTACGGGTGGCCTTTGTTCGAAGGTTTTACTGTATTTAATTAGTAAGTTTGAATAAATACCTCAAGGTGTATTTGTGACATTGTTCTTTATTTGGGTGTTAGTTTAATGTTATAAAACGTTTTCTTCGATGGCTATATATGCTGTGTGCAATATCAGATGTTTAATGACTTTTGTTGACAGTCAAAATAAAATCAACGAAGGTCAAATTACTGTTTGAAGCATGAAACCTCCTACCTCCTCAATATTGAATTGATGGAGTATGACAAAATTTCGGGGCTTGTGGTTGTCCCCATTCGCAATGTTACCTGGCTCATGTAAAACATATAATCATTATTCCTTTTTTTCAATTAGCTTGTGATTTCATTGATATTGAAATAAATATAAATATAGTTCATATATGCTTATGAAGTAATTAATATAAACTACTTGTTCTTACACGTTCTTATTCTGTCAAACAAACACGCTTGTCTGGTAAACACAAGACTGTTGCTTATTCATGAAATATAACTCATACCTCGTTACAATTCATTCGCACTTAACAGCAATACATGCCATTGTGCAATGTTGTACTAGTACATATGTTTACAATCATTTGTAGTGTGAATGAATTTGCCACTCTTCATATTGTCGGCTATACGGTTGATTTTTGTAGAAATTCAAGACCAGTCCAATCTGTGAACTATGTCTACTCTTTGTTAAGACATAGTGTGGCCTTTACTGACAGGGGGGCTTTATTCGGAAGTTATGTTGTTCTAATTAATCAATAACAGTTCTTTTTAAGACTGGTCTTAATTCACAAGGTGGCTTTATTTGGAGGTGGCCACTGACACATATTTGATTGTATATGTTCACTGATTGTAAGAAAGTTTTGGCTGAAACTGTATTTTATATTATGTGCTTTTATTATAAAATTACTCTGGCCGTTCTTAAGATGCGTGATTATGTTTTACAAGAATATTCAGTCAGCAGTTTTACTACGCTTGGACGCATGCAGACACCTCCGAATAAAAATGTAATTCCTCTTTCTTAAAAAGGTTACAGATTTCTGAACTTTATTTTCAGTGTCATGCCATTAAAGACCACGCGTCCTTTATATGAATTGTGTCTGTAAAAATACGTTTGTAATATAATAAATCACAGAATGTTTAATATAATCATCATTGATTTATTAGATACTCCAGTCATCCATAGACAAATATACAAAATGTATATACATAATTAAACATGTTTACACATCGTACAAAATAAACAAAACATTTTATATTTTAGAAACATCAAATATATCTTTTATAATTAGAATGAATTACCTTATTCTTAATAACATAATACTATAAGTAAAATGTATAAAAAATCAATTAATTCAAAAATTAGTACGCAAACGAACTATATGTGTATATGATTACAGTTTCATGTCAGCGGTTAACAAGTAAAAACCCGTATTTATATATAACATAAATCATGCAGCCTCTTAATCAACATTATCATCTCATTCTTGTTCAACAGTAATGTCTATTTCCTCGTCGGTTTGTTTTTCTGTAATAGGCACAGTAATAGAAAACATTCCCTCTCCGTCCACACTAGCACGAGCCTCATTTTTCTCGGCATTCTCTGGTAGCTGATACATACGGTGTACTGACTGACTTCTCATCATATCTCCGTCTTTCCATTCACGTTTGGCATCAACAATAAGTGTTTCGTCTTTACAACGGACACTAATATTGTCATTTGGATAGTCCTTGAGATTAAGTTTAACGTTGAAAGATTTGTTACCGTCAACCACAGCAACTTCTGTTGATTCTTTTCTCGAATCAAGCTCTTTGTCATCATTATTCTCTGTGTCGACATTTGGGGCGTTGTCCTTGCTATCAGCAAGAATCACAAAATCTTCAGATGGAACTGCACTTCCACTTCTGGGACTTGGAGACTTCCCACCATCAGTCAAGGAGTTTACAATGAAGTCCGCAAGCGACATAACTGATGTTTTATCACTTTCAGCATCGCTATCATCAGTCATCTCACTCACAATATATTCTCTTCCTGGCCTGGATTCTTCAAATTCTTCAGGTTTTTCTCCATCAAGTCCACAAGCTTGCTCCTCA
Organism: Lutraria lutraria; assembly: GCA_964023205.1. Classification (NCBI taxonomy): domain Eukaryota; kingdom Metazoa; phylum Mollusca; class Bivalvia; order Venerida; family Mactridae; genus Lutraria; species Lutraria lutraria. The sequence continues at coordinate 15,020,342 of OZ026841.1, forward strand.
GGGCTGTCGGGTTGTTTTTCAGTATGCTCAGCTTCCATCTCTGTCGACGCCTGTGACTTAGAACACTTGTCTGACTTCTTTGTTTCACATTCAAATGTTCCTTTAATAACGAAATGTCCCATACGATTTATGCGACACATGATACGTTTTTTGTCGACACCGTCTGGAATGGTTACAACTCGTTTCCTCTCAGTAACGTCAAAGTTTTCACATTGTTTTATCTCTTTTCTGGCATGAACAATCAATGAATTACCGTCAATCTTGATATTTATATCGCCGGGGTTGAAACCACTCATATCTAATTCTCGAACCCATGGTTTCTTGACGCTAGCTGACATTCTATGCATCCAGCGAGGTTGAAATTCAGGACATTGTCTACCACTGGGGCAGCATCCATTGTCCCGTGGGGGAAACTGGCTGCGTCGAGTTGGTTCAAGTAAAGCTTCAACTAAGATTTCATCCAATGTCGGTTTATGACAATGGCGTTGATCAAACCCAAGTCGATGTCTTGGCATCGTAAAAACGACTGGTTGAAACAATCCCCTCATGATTTCTGAATGTTGAAATATTCTGTGGTAAAAATAGTGTCTACAATAAGCTCGGTGAAAACTATAGTAGATATCTTTGTAGAAAAACGTCTTGCTTGTTGATCTTTTGTCGGTTTGTATCGAATGAATAACACTGTGTGAATTCAGGAGGTTTATATAGTGTTTGAAAATGGTGTGTGGAACATTCGCGATCATTAATCTACTCATCTGAGTCGAACTACTACGCATTGAATTCTCGCGCGAAATCTAGAACATTCTAGGCGCATGCGTAATATGTAGTACTAAATATAGAACAGGAAATCCATAAATTTAAATAGAACAAGAGTCGTACAGGTGATTTTAAATTTTTAAACGCTTGTTTATATCAGTGGATCTTAAGCTCACTACAATTATAAGTTCTGCAAATTCGACTGAATTTCTCCATGTGGTGGACAAAGTATGCAAATGTTTCAGTATATTTTGTGTTAATCTCTTTCCTTCAACAAGGGACGTAACTGCGTATTTCAGCATCGTTTTGCTTTTGGAGTTTTCTCCCATGTGGAGCCGATTGCAGCTGTTAATAAGATAATTTGAGATATACATGTGCTGGTCAAAAGAATTTGCAAACATATAGTAAGCGAGCTGTTAATAGACAAAATGATCGTCTTAATATATATATATATTGAACATTATTATTTAACATTGCAGCAAACGTTTAATTAAACACTAATATAATATATAAAACAACTTCATTATATATATATTTACATTTATTCGTCGAGTTTCATGTCATATATTCATGATCCTGATTACATCACAATATAATACGTTTATTAATGATTTAGACCACCAACCCTGGACATATTTTATATAACACTAATAGTTAATCATTTATACAGTATACTGTAATAAAATAAACAGTTTAACAATTTGATGATGATGATGATGATGATGATGATAGAACAGTGTTTAACATTGACGCAAACGTTGAATTAAACACCAATACATAAAACAACTTCATTATATATTTACATTGTTTGGTATTGTATCATTCATATCATATATTCATAATCCTGAGTATACCATCGAAGGTTACATATTCTAAATATATATACATAAATATGTACTGATATAACATAGATAAATGCTATTCAAATTTAGGTGACATAATTATGCTTATATTTCAACTGCATTGACGAAAAATCAATTAAACTTTATTTTTCAAATGACCGTAATGATCGAGCAAGACATCTCGCGTACTGGCATTACACAATTCATTGTCAAGTATAGCTATGTTCGTTTTCTCATTCAAAAAATCTTTCCGTTTCCGTCCGCCTTTGTATTTTGTCACAAGTAAACTTGTTACCCTAGATGCTAATTTCGAAAGTCGGTTTTCTAGTCTGTCAGTAAATTGCAATCTGAAACATTCTAATTGCGAATTAATTATATCAATGTAAGTTAAGCCAGTGTCATTGTGTGCTCTCTGCACAGCTCTCATAAAACTGTTACTAATACTAATTGTTAAGACTATGTTATTTTGGTCAACAAAACTCCTGTTAAGATGTGGAGATATATTGCTTGAAAAAGAAAGATCATTTTGTATCCGCGATTCAGCGACCATATCCAGAAAATCCGACATTTTGATATAGACGAAATAAATGAATTACAGAGATGAAAAGTAAAATTTAAACAATGTCGAAATAAAAGTGCCCGTCACCACAATTGGTATAGCATACGAGTATTCTTTTTTCTTAAATGTGTATGTTCTTTAATACATTTCACAATTACATATAAGGTTGTAGTGCACAAATAACGACACAAATTACAAAACAATAACGTCCATCTTCACTACATAAAGCGTTTGTGTATTTTTACATATACTGGTCTCACGAAGTTCTAAGCGCGGTGACACTCTAAGGCTACAAGGCTTAGACACCTGTACGCTATTGTCATTTCGATCCACTCCGTAGTACCAGTTGTTGGTTGCACAAAGAAAGTCGTGGAAGTTGTCCAAGCTCGGAAATCAAAATGGATTTATCGGCGCCGAAAGTATATCTAAATATATACCAAGACTGAAGTTAACAGACACAGCTGAAGATGTGGATGTCAGTCGTTGTTTAACAGTACGCTCAAATGTGTCGGCAGCTGACTGAAGACGGTCCGACGGAACCGGTTTACACAGGTTAGAGTTGTCAATTTCCGGCGGTATATGACAGTCTCACTAGTCGGCTCCCAAGTCGATTCTTGAGCGTGATCTATAATGATAACTAATACAACCAGATCCTGGAAAAAGAACATGCAGGCTTTTATTCAATATTGATTATACCCTCTTAATGGCATTTATCATTACATCCAAATCGCGTTGAACAACTAAAAATATTTAGTGTCATATGGATCTGTGGTTATGAAATATCCCTATATATCCAAACTGATTGTTGTATTTTATGTACGTTCCTAACTACGATCAAATATATATGTACATTTATAACTTTCATGTTGCTAGTTATTTCTGCACGCCAAAAACAACATTAGCAGTAATATGTTTTATGATTAGTGTTAATATTGCATTACAAAGACTACACACATATGTATTAAATTCATACAAATATGACTCTTGTATATTGAAAAAGCATTTCGTACACGAAAATACGTAGTTATACAATATCAAAATATTTATGAAATACGCTTGTCCCATAAATACATGTGAATTGCGTTCGCGAAATCAAAAAAGTAATTTACCATACCATGTTTAATATTATTCTTGCTAAAATAGATGTTCGCACTAACAATTCTGTGAGTTACGTTATAAACAAGGACTTATATATACAAGTCCTTGGTTATAATTAATGCAAAACGTGTAAAATTTTAACAGACGCTTAAGTAGAGATATCAACATTTGGACCTATTTAACTCTTTATTTTATGTTTTTTAATTTGATTTTTCATTTTTTTTTTCATAACAATCTAGACAACATAATAAAAAGTGATGTTCCGATTCAACAACATTCAGAAGGCATAATCTACACGTTCTAGTTTCCCTGTTGATTCCACCTCATCGCTCAGTTTCAAAATCTAATTGTTGAATCGGAATATCACTTTTTATTATGTTGTCCACTATATAGTAATATTAGAAAATATTTTTTAGGACATTTTACCTGGCCTAATATCTATACTATCTATCTATCTATACTATACTTTGCTAATATTAATACATTTCCACATTATTGTCGTCTAAAAATAAAATCATTATATTAGCAAAATATATTGATCAAGCTATTACTTATTTCTCATTAAATCTGTATTTCTATTTAATCAATTGTATTATACATGTTTAACTATGCAACTTATGTCTTTGCCACAAAATCATATTAAACTGTAAATGGTCACAGGCAATTTTTCATTGCTGTTTATGCCAATAAACTTTGAACTTGAACTTTGTTGTAGTCATATTAATTATGGATGTTCAAATTATGTAAATTTTATGCAACAAAATACTTACATTCGGTGTGGATTTCTTCAAAATTATTCTTTCCAAGATTACGCATTTGTCGCTAACACTCGTGTTTTTTAGACACCTTCATTCAATTGAATCAATCCTAGCTAGTTTTTGACAGTCTTGTTCAACTCATGAGAGCTCCATGCTTTATAATTCAACCACGCTGTTAAATTTTTTATAGCCTGACAAATGTTGCAATATATCACAGATCCATGCCACACGCGGCAATACGCAAGATTTCATGAATAGATAAAGAGTGACACGCGACGGAAATAACTGGCATATGCGTTTGGAATAAACAATTAACCCACTATGACATCGTTATATAACACACGTGTCAGTACGCTGTCACACAGTGATATTGCGATCCCCCGTGTAGTTGGTGTGTTTTGCAAACTCGGTGACATTATTCTTTCTTGTTACATCAAAATTTGGAAAATAATTATTTTATTTATATTTACAAGGACTTGTATACATACATGTATGTATATAAGTCCTTGATATTTATAAGGCTTGTAATGATCTAAATGAATGTATCGTTGGTATCTATACGAAATCGTTCGCACGATACCGTAAAATCTAATGGAACCATTATGCAATAAAGACTTTATTTTACAAGGAAACTTATTTGACAATACACTAAACAATCAATCTTCCATAAGATCCTCAACAATGAACAATGAACTAGAAAAATAACTATGCAAAGAAAATAATGATATTTGATATTTTGGCCCCTATGATGTCTAGCAATATAAGTTGAAAATTTCATAAAAGAGTGTCAGTGAAAGGATTTGAAAAAACTGAGGTATACCTATGCATATAGAAACTTTATCAAGACAATATCTACAGCTGTAATTAAACAAAAACGCTTAATCCGATATAGACACGCCATAAGAGCCAGCGTATCATTATACATGTGAACAACATAATCAATATACTTAAAGCAATAGCATTTTAAAAACATAATACACAAAGGAATAATTTTGCTGGCGGATATAATATATAGATTTTTATACCAGCAATACATAGCTCCCACATCTACAATATTTACCTCCCTTGGCAGCCATCTTGTTTGGCAAATTTCTTATGTGCTTAACAGAAAATATCAGAAAATTGGTTATTAAACAACTCATTTTATAAAAGATGACATAATCATGAAGTTGTTAAGGCCATAAGCACACAACATTCAAGAAAATGTAGTTGTCACATATGAATATCCTATATTTAGAATTATCAAAACAAAAATATAAATATCTTCTATCAATGCTTGTTGAAATTGCCAACAAAGATGGCCGCCAAGGGAGGTAAATATTGTAGATGTGGGAACTATGTATAGTAATGTTTGCATGAAGTTTGCTAGCCAGTCATTAGGTTGTGATGTATACAATGTTCAGAATACTCGGAGAGATTGAAGGATGCTGCATACTATCAAAATCAATAGAAAGTACTATGAAAAACATTTTTTACACATGCTCTCACATGGGTCACTTAAATTCATTTGAAAGTCCCTGTCTCATACTATAGAAGTGTTAACTGGTTCCTGTTCACACAAAATGTTTTTTCACTTGTCCCTTATAAGCCTATAATGTAAAAGAAAAACCTAGAGGGAGCCAATTTTGACCACAGGGTACAGTTTGAACAAACTTGGTCAAGGCTACACAACAAATATCTTAGCTCTAGGGCCGGTGATTTCGGACAAGAAGTTTTTTAAAGCTTTTCCTATTGGTTGCCATGGCAACCAGTTTTTAATGAATTTTAATTTTTGAACAACTTTGGTAGAGCTTCAGGTAAGGAACATCCATGTGAATTTTCATTGAAATTGGCCAACTGCTTAAGAAGGATCGAGATGTTATTTTAAGCAATTGTTGACGGACGCAAGCACAGACAGACATCACATGCCTTGATCACAATGATCTGCTGAGCTAAAAACAGAGGGACAAACAGGGTCAGTATTATTTTTTAATTCCATAATAAATGAATAATGTTGACAATTAAGCCTCCTGCAATATAATGAACACAAACAATAACACGATTATTTACACATCTAAAAATACAGTTTTGTCATAATTTATTTGATTTATGAAATGTCAAACATATGAACAATACTCAATTATACCAAAGACCAAAGCGTAGGTATTCACATAGAGGCTATGTACCATGTAGTAATCATAGTTCATACACTAGTGGGTGTGGCCTAAATTGAATGCATGCATGCCATTTACCAGATCAGGGTGTCTGGATATAGACCTTTGAGTGATAGTAACATTTTAAGTCAACAAATAAACAAGAGTAAGCCACTATGTTCTCATGGTTTCTCTATTGCATATGATAGTACTGATCGGAAGTTTTCAACATTAATATATCAACATATCAACTGCATTAAGGTAAACAGACCCTAAAACAAACTTTTAATGACTACAAAGAAGTCAGTGGCACCTGATCCTTATGAATTGTGACATTCAAATGTAACTGATTAAATATTAACTTTCAACCATGTAACATTTGAAATGTTGGACCCGTTTCAGCTATATTTGACCAGGGACCATTATACATATCAGGGGTTGTAACAGGACAAGATTCTCAATCCTGAAAATTAGCCAGGGGACTGTGGAGCGCAGGTCGCCAGCAGGGTCGAGGGCATATATATATGTCATATATGGGGCTAGTATGGACCAAAAACACACTTATCATATACATACATATACAAGGTATATGTGATAAGTACTAACCCCTATGATTATACATACATTGTATATTAACAATGGTTCAAGATTTGGAGGTATCTAACAAGTAATCTCCCTTCTATATGATTCTAAACATTTTAATTTCATGTTAACAAATTCCTTTTTTACACAGGTATAAGGGTCTGTAACCTTAAATTAAAAGCATATCAAATATTTCAAAATAGAAACGTTTTACTAAAACAAAAATTAACAATTAAATGTCAGTACAATACAAAATAAAATAGTGAACTTTAAAAAACAGTATCAAAATGTACAATCAAACCTGTGAACAGATGGCCTTGATTTGGAGGTCTGTTAAAATTTCGAGGGCTCAGCGCAACACTGTTGTAACGTGTTCTTATTTCAGTATGAGTTACGACACTGTTGCGCTGAACCCTCGGTTTGTTGTCTAAATATTCAATGACTATTTTTTAGCTTTATTCTGAGGTGGCTTCAAGCACAGGTATCACTGCACCTCATATAAGTCACTGAACTCAACATTGTTACCAGAACATCAATACCATGAAAACTTTAAAGGGCTATGGTAAAGATTTAGTATCATTCATAAGATTGATAAATTATTGATATCTTATAGATACAGCAATGGAGTCTAACTACCTGTAAAAACAAAATATCATGGAATACTTATCGAGTTTGAAAGATGCCTGGCCAGAATATTCAAATACCTAACAGAAAGTTTGTATCATAATTACCAGCAAAAGACAAACATGTCCAGATTTCGAAACAAGTTCACAATTATAGTACTCTTTAATACATATCAAATAACCACCTCTGAATTATGTAGGGTAGTTTGGCAGAAGCTTACGGATAGAATGTGGTTATTACTGGTTAAGGCCTAAATGAAGTCCAGGAAAGCTGGTTAGGATAATTGCCCGCCAAGTTATGACTGAAATTATGTTGAAAATGGTGTTAAACCCGATGAAACAAACAGACATTTTATTATTGATATCGGAAAGGTCACTTATTTATTTATCAAAATAATCGAATTCATTAATTTTTATGTCCAATACCCAAAATGTATAATTGCTCCAAACTGACGAGCTACATTTTATTCATTTCATCAATATTTCTTTAGTTCTACCTGACACATACAATCAAGATGATGATGATGATGAAGCTGCTACTTTGGACTGTTCTTCAGACTGGTTTTCTTGACCGCCACAAGTGGCAGTACTTTCTTCAATGTCAACACTAACACAGTCCGTCTGAGATGACTCCTTGTTACACTCATTCTGATTGGATGAATCTGAACATAAGCTGGTTCCAGTTCTACTTTCCTCCACATCAGTCTGAGATCCAGCCTTGTCTTTGTCTGAATGCCCTTGAGATGCTAGGTCCAAACTCTCTGCCTTGTCTTTGTCAGAATGTTCTTGGGATGCTAGGTCCAAACTCTCTGCCTTGTCTTTGTCAGAATGTGCCTGAGGTGCCGGGTCCAAACTCTCTGTTTTAGATTCTTCAGTACTTGATTCCTTTAATTTTTCTACAAAAGCCTGGACCTTACTCTGAAATTAATAAACATACTTTCATAATATAGCATCACTGACAAATGAGCCCACTTTCATAATGATGAACACCAAGGAATAGTTTGAACAATTGACACCATCCTATAATTCAGTCATTCATAAATAAAATGTGGATATAGCTCTGAAAGTAACATAATTTTACTCCCATAAAATGTGTCTAAAGTGTTGGAATGGTAAAATACTCTAGCCAATGTAACTGTTAAAGCAAAAATTGACAGCTACTACACAAAATTACAGATATGCACCTACTTAACAATTACAGTCAAACCTGTGAACAAAGGTCACCCTTGAGAATGACCTTTATTCACAGGGTGACCTTTATTCGGAGATGGTCACTGACACAGATTGGACTGTATATGTAACTCAAAGCAGCATAAATAGAGTATAAATGAAACAAGTACTTACATTTTATATTACATGTACAGTATAACCTCTCCAGAACTGCCCTCTGTAGAGCAACAACCTCTCTATAACAACACTTTCAAAAGTTACCTAAGTTGATATTTACAACAACATTTAGAGCAACAACCTCTAAACAACGGCCAATATTTGCAGCTCCCATGGGGTGTTGTTCTACAGAAGTTGTACTGTACTTAATAATATGAGATACAGAGTAACTATTCTTTATAGTATTTGTACAAAAAAAAAGATACCAGTAACTTACAGAATTACCACTTGGAAACCTTCTACCATCATAATTTTCTTCCGTATCAAAAGAATGTTTAAATAAAACAGGTAACCACTGCATCATACTGTAATACATAACAACATATAATAATAATAATATCACATGTAAGTGAGTGGAACATCTTAAACAGTTAAAACTAGAACTATCACTAAAGGTGATGAATACCCCCAGATGCGGCCTTGACACAGTTATTGTTACATTTTACAGAGGGAAATATAATGCATTTTCATTTTTTAATACCTGCAAATTGTTGCTTAGATATATCCTGACCAGTTTCTAAATATACATTATATAAAAAATAACAAAGGGCCATAACTCTTTAAAATTTACTTGGACAAAACCAATTGTGGACATGCACAACTTGGCAAACTACTTATCACTTCTAAGATGTTTCACTGAATTCCTGAATGTAGTTGCTGAGAAATGGTACGGGAAAAATTAACCTAATTGTATAAAACAAAGGGCCATAACTCAGTGAAAATTAATCCAAACAAAACCTGGTTATTGCATGCACAACTTGGCTTACTTTTTATAACTTCTGTGAAGTTTCATTGAAATCCTATGAGTAGTTACTGAGATATTGTATATACACTGTATAAAAACAACAAAGGGTCATAACTCAGTGAAAATTTAACCAACCAAGACAGGCTTAATGCATGCACAACTAGGCTAACTACTTATCACTTCTGAGAAGTTTTAAAGAATTCCTGGCAGTAGTCAATGAGAAATAGTCAGGATAAATTTTCCTATTGTATACACTGTAGAAAGATAAATTTTCCTATTGTATACACTGTAGAAAAAACCAAAGGGCTATAACTCAGTGAAAATCAATCCAAATGAAAAATGATTTAAGGTAGTATGCGACTTTTCCTCGACGTCATGGGTCAAAAATCGACTTTTCTCCGATTGTTCTGAAATTTTGCACAATGGAAGTATAGCATGTTCTTCGATTTTTGTTCGTTTTAATTTTTCTGCTTTCTGATCTGTTTCCTAGCAACGCCACGATGAATGTCTGCGGTGTTAAACCAACATTTTACATGCAAAATTGGTTCAAACATACCACTATTGTAATTTCAGATACATCAACGTCAAGCTCTCTTTCTGCTGAATAAGCTGATATAAGTTTTAATGGGGTTTTGCCGTCATTGTTTTCCTGGCGGACCTTTAAGCACTAAACATACGTCCGTTTTTTCGCCCGTAATTTTGACCCCCAACTATATTTCAGTGTTCTTTTGGTAAACGGAAGTAGATTCAATCAACTTATGAATCGCATGTTGATATTGTGGAGATGTAAACGTGCAATTATAAAATATAAAAATAATACGTCATAGCGCATTATTTTTCACAAAATTGCAATATTGTAAAGTTCGGACATCATAAATAATGTTGTTGAAATTGTTACGTCACGCTAATATTCAACCTATTTGTTATAACGTCAGCCTACAATTAGCGTGACGTAACACTTTCAACAACGTTTTTCATGATGTCCGAACTTTACTATAATGCAATTTTGTGAAAAATAATGCGCGATGACATATTATTTTTACATTTTATAATTGCTTGTTAACATCTCCACAAAATCAACATGTGATTCATTAGTTGATTGAATCTACTTCCGTTTACCAAAAGTACACTGAAATATAGTTGGGGGTCAAAATTACGGATGAAAAAAACGGACGTATTTTTAGCGCTTAACATTCCCACAGGAAAATAATGACCACAAACCCCCATTAAAACTTATATGAGCTTATTCCGCAGATAGAGAGCTTGAGGTTGGTGTATCTAAAATTACAATAGCGGTATGTTTGAACCAATTTTTCGTGTAAAACGTCGATTTTACACCCCTGGCATTCATCGTGGCGTTGCTAAAAAACGGGTCGAAAAACAGAAAAAATAAAACCAACAAAAATCGAAGAACATGCTATACTATCAGTGTGTAAAATTTCAGTACAATCGGAGAAAAATCGATTTTTGACCCATGACGTCAAGGAAAGGTCGCATACTACCTTAAGCATGCACAACTAGGCTAACTACTGATCACTTCTGTGAAGTTTCGTTGAAATCCTGTGAGTAGTTGCTGAGAAATTGTCCGGACAAAATTTGCCTATTGTATATACTGTATAAAAACAACAAAGGGCTATAACTCAGTGAAAATTAATCCGAACGAAAATTGCTTTAAGCATGCACAACTAGGCTTACTACTGATCACTTCTGTGAAGTTTCATTGAGATCCTGTGAGTAATTGCTGAGAAATTGTCCAGACAAAATTTGCCTATTGTATATACTGTATAAAAACAACAAAGGGGTATAACTCAGTGAAAATTAATCCGAACAAAAAATGCTTTAAGCTAGCACAACTAGGCTTACTACTGATCACTTCTGTGAAGTTTCATTGAAATCCTGTAAGTAGTTGCTGAAAAATTCTCCGGACAAATTGTGTCTACAGACGCACGGACCGACCGACCGTCAAGCGTGAATCCAATATAGCCCCCATATATTTCATATCTGGGGGTATAATAAATAATGTTAGTCGTATTGTTTGTGAGGTAGGCTTATTGAAGTGTTAAGCATTACCCAACCTATCTTGATCTTTCCCCTGACTCAATACTTTTTATTAGGCCAGAGAAATGGAACACCCATTTTCTTTTTCTTTTTTTACCTTTCTATACGATTTCAATAGCCAAAAAAGCCTGAACCTAACTACCCTATTTTTAATGAGAATGTGAGTACAGACCTGAACCTTGGACCGAGTCCACCAAAAAGGCCATCAGTCCAGTAAATTTGAAAAGGTCATTGGTCCAACAGTCTTGCAGTTTTCAGTGATAATTTTAAAATGTTTCAGAAAAAAAAGAAATATCTTAATCATTCCCGAAAATATGTTTTTTAGCCAAAATCATATGAAATTTTGAATGCACTCTTTTTGGTCCACTAAAAGTTCATTCGGTCCATTAAACTTTGCATTTTCACTGGACCGAATGTCCAGCGCTTAAAAATGTTTTTCGTGAAGACTGTGAGTAGAAACAAACAGTTTTATTTTTAAGGCCTAATGATATTTCAACCAATCGGACTGTAACTCAGATCATATCCAAAATAAAACACATCTATCACATCTTCATCCATAAGATCCAAATTAACACATTCACCTCACATTAATACATTAACAAGTAAAATTTAGGATTCTTTATGCTAAGAACCAAGATTCAAAATTTATTTCAACAACTAAAATCCTGATGATCCATGTGGTAATAATTCCAAAAATTGGACATGGCATAGCAATTAAGTCAAAACTATTAAATGTATGTCGCATGTAGAGAAAAGATGATGCTAAGCATATTTGGCCAATATTAAGTGGTTTACTCAGTTTTTTACACCAGTAATCCTAAAAGGTAAAATTTGTTCACATGTGGTCACTTTCTGTATACTCAGTATTGTATATTACACTTTTCTTACAAATCATTGCCTTCTATATCATAAATAAATACAAAACACTGTTTTATACTAAAATTCAGCATAGTGTTGACTATCATATGCATCCATTCATTATGGTGTAGAAGTTATCATTATTACCAATGATCTAAACAGAAATCACAGCCCTAGATACAAACTGTACTATAACACCAAAATAGCACAAACAAATGTATGTGTCTAACAGACCACTGTGTCACATGACTATAATGCAACTATTATGATAATAATAATAAATGTGTCCAAAGACTGCTTCCTTTATCAAATTATCAAAATTTTACTAACTAAAAATGGACTTTGTACCTTTGTGTTTCAATTTCTTCCTTTATAATACTAGATAAGATAAACTCATTCTTAAATGGTTCAAGTTTGTCCTGAAATATAACAACAAAGATAACATTAAACTACAACATAATAATACATTCAGAATCAGATGGGATAATGAACAAAGAAATACAAAAATTTGAGGCTGATATGCCTCAAAGATATGTATATATTTATTAAAAAGAAAAATATCTTCAAAATAAACACAAAACCTCAAAAGAAAACAGACCATAAAATTCATATAAATGAAAAATAGTATAATCAATTACATAAATATTGATATTCATACATGATACAAATTGGTGATATTATAACAAAACATTATTATAATTTTTTATAAACTATATGTCGATAGACAACACACATATGCTTACAATAAGGGAAGTAATATTTCAAGTAAAAGAATCTGTCAATTATAGCTGCATATGGCAGAGAAGAACTTGGGCTAATTCACACAAAGGATGGCCTTTATCTAAAGGATGAACTTTATTCAAAGGATGAACTTTATTCAAAGGATTAACTTCATTCAAAGGATGGACTTTATTCAAAGGATGGCCTTCATTCAAAGGATGGTCTTTATTCAAAGGATGAACTTTATTCAAAGGATGAACTTTATTCAAAGGATGGACTTTATTCAAAGGATGGACTTCATTCAAAGGATGGCCTTTATTCAAATGATGAACTTTATTCGGAGGTGGCCTTTATTCAAAGGATGAACTTTATTCAAAGGATGGCCTTTATTCAAAGGATGAACTTTATTGGGAGGTGGCCTTTATTCAAAGGATGAACTTTATTCAAAGGATGGCCTTTATTCAAAGGATTAACTTTATTCGGAGGTGGCCACTAGCACTGGTTTGACAGTATTTTATATTAACAAATAAGCAGTAAAGGATAGGAATGGTGGAGAGTCACAAGTAACTATGACTGCAAATAAATTAACAGGCATAGCATATGCTTGTACCTACCTTCAAATATCCAAAATCTAATTTAGCACGGGTACCATCTGATGCCCACTTCAAGTTGTACTGATCATAATGTAACTGTATCGTGAAAACAAATAAAATGAGGATAATAAATAAAATGTGAGGAATTCAAACAAACATTAAAATAAAACATCAATCCACAAGATTATTATCTTTCTTTAGTGTTTCCTGCAGAGTTTAAGTGAGGCATGGCATTTTTATGCTAAAAGGGCACTTTCAGAGCGTGGTTCAAACCATGCAGGACAAGTCGCCAGATTACTTCTTTAGTTTGTGATGTTCCTTGTCACTGCATAGTATAATTTGCTATCACAGCAACCTGTGCAAGATTATGTCTGAATTAATTGTGCTGCTAATTAATTAATATTGCTTAAAATGACTCATCAGGCCAACAAAAGGGGCATATTTTATTTATGACAATTGGCCCTGTATACAATTTATAAAGGCAGCATGGCGATTTGTCTTTGAGGCATGGCGCAGCACCGTCCTAAAAAGGCCTGAAGGAAACACTATTCTTATGTTTGTTTGTTCGTTTGAGTTTTACACCCCTTTATCAACAGTCAGAGTCATATGAGGCGGACAGTTCACCTAACAATCGTTCCTGGGAAGAACCAGTACTGGATTCCTATCCTCCATAAGCAACTGCTTTCTTTCTCACATAAAGAGACATGGTCGGTAAGAGGGCTCCAACTCACGGCCCTCTATCAGTGAGAGGTTACAGTGATTTGAAGTCAGTGACCTTAACCACTCAACCATGGAGGCTGGTCATATTTTTTTGAAGTCTGAAATAATTCTAGCCATTCATGTCATAAAATGTATCAATGATATAAGAAGACAATATTAAGTAGACAAAAATAACAGAAGTGCAATAAATGAAACGGTTTGCAGCACTTTAGTACTTAGTAAAAGACAACAATTGAAGGAACTAGAAATTCTAGACATGTATACAGAATACATACCTTGTCCAGTACTAATCCTAATCCAGGAGCAATAGGTATACTGACCTGTAATATCAATACATTTTTAATCAATAATCAAATATAAAACACACAGTATGAATTTGGTAAATTTTCAGCACTCAAAAAACTGTAACTCTTATCATGTCTCATGATTTGACAGGTTATGACACTTGACAATCATTCTATCCTTTCTCAGAATGATGCTTAAGACCAAGTTTTGTGGAAAGAGACACGGGTCACTAACTCCAGCAAAGTCTCTGAGAACTTGGTTTGTTCATTAATGTGCAACAAATAGTAACCAGTCCCTGCAAAACATAGCCTGAATTCTACAGGGAAAAAAATATTAATATAGTGATTTTAACTAATTTGTCGGAAAATATGTTCACAAAATTCCAGAAAATGTAGAAATTATTATGTTTGCCAAAAATGGCCCTAGGGTTATCCAATCTGCAGTAAAACTTGCACACCAGTCCTGTGTAGCAGTACGGTATATAGTATTTGTATTTACAAACTGGCTGTAATATTAACAGTCCGATTAGCTCAGTTGGTAGACCATCTGATTTGCAAGCAGGCATACAACAGTTTCCTCCTACTATTACACCTGCATACTAAATACCTAGAGCCCTTTTCTGTAATCATTGTGATAGACTGAGTTTTGGAAACATTAAAAAATATCTAAATTACCTTCTCATGTTGAAAAGCCAGATCAATGCAATCTTCATTTGCAATACCTTTCACCACTGCTATAGCTAGACCTGCAAGTAATAGTCAGAAGACAAGATTTACACTCAAATAACTGATGAATTACAATTAATTGGAATACTAACAATGCCCGCTATGCAACATACCATGTACAGTCAAACCTGTGTTAGAGGCCATCTCCAAATAAAGGCCATTATGTGAATATAAGGCTATTCATTATTGATAACAAAATTACCTCTGAATTTGGACTGACTGTCGATAAAGGCCATATTTTGTCTTCCCCAAGGAAGGCTTTTATTCACAGGCTTGACTGTACTTTTTTATCAAACATAAAAACTGAAAGTCTTTTTACTATAAGCCAGAAAAGTCCACACATGTATTATACTTTTTCCTGTAATTTGCTTGACACATGTACATTGTATAATGAATAAATGAATAAGAATAAAAAAATTATACATTATAAAAGATTGTTTAAATATTTAAAATACAGGAAGAATACCACTAAAGCTGTGATAAAATTTAAATACCTACCAACCATCTTTCTGATTTGATGTAACACAAAACTCTGTCCAGTTACAGAGATGACACAGAATTCTACGCCATCTTCAACAAATGGTAGACCACACTGAAATAACAAAATTATTACTATTATAAGACATCATGAATTTCCCTAAGAAAGTAATAGTAACTGTTATAATACCGTATCTTCATGTATTTTCACTGGGCTCAATTTTGATTGTTTTTACTGAAATGGCTATTTCCTGGCGACATAAATTGGTGGATTTTGATTTTTGAAAAAAAATGCCTTATCTCTGCATTTAATTTCGTGGGGATTTGATTTTGATGAAATCCACGAAATTAAATTCCCAACAAAAATAAATGATTCCACAGTAACTGAATTACAGTCAAACCTATGTTAGTGGCTACCTGTAAATTAAGTCACCATGTGAATAAAAGCCATAACTTTTTATTTAGAACAAAATGACCTCAGAATTAAGACCACATAAAAATAAACTCCACATTTTTCTTTCCCCTTTGTTCAGGTATGACTGCACAACTCTGAGCACAAATGGCATGAACAGGAAAGAAGATAAACAAACTTGGCTTTTATTATTCAGGTTTAAATTTTAAATGTACATAGAGTAATCATTCTCAATATATAAATAATTTTATGTACACATTAATCATTTTAATTGATCAAAAACTCTCACCTGAAACTGTTTTATGTATCTTTTTGCTGTGGCTTCATGTGCTTTACTGAAACATACAAAACGTTTTATACTCAATATCAAAATAATGAAAGTAAATACTGGTAAATACAGTCAAAACCTCCCTAATCTAAACCTTTCTAATTCATAATAATGACTAAACCGAGCATTTAGCTGTTTTTTCATCATGAAATTAATGCTAAAAAATCTTTGTTATCCGGAACCTTTTCAATATAACACAGAAAATCTACCCATACATTATTCCACAATAAAACACGGTTGGCTGTTCTATTTTACCTGTACAATTGTAACCAAGCTGTTTACATTGTATTACAATGATCTCACATACCCCTTGTTTTAATACAGGGCAAATATAAAAGCAGTCTGAAAAATGCAGTTTAATACATGTGAATGCAAATCATTTTTCTGAGGTTTGAATAATAATAAGGTAATAAAGACTTCATATGTTGATAATAAATTTTACTAAGCTAAGACAATTCAAAGAAGTAAATGATATAAACAAATACGGTAAAATGTTTCTTACATTCCTGATGTGAAGTTGTGAAAATTGTGAGTACCAATGTATTTCTCTAAAATCTCATTCATTCTTTCTAAGATATCCACATTAGTACGATACTCTAAGGTACATGTCTGAAATTATAACAACAAGTAGAATCTAACAGAATTTGATCATTTTAAGTCACCATTTGAAACATAGAAATTATATAACTATCTACATGGCTCTCCTTTAAGGTTTTTGACTCTTGAGAATTGGAACCAAAGGATCAAATTTACTATTACATTAGTAGGAAATTTTGTTGACTCTCTAAATTTCTATCAGCTAAGGGTCATTTTGACCCCCGACTTTTGAAGTCTAGAGAGCACCCTGTATCTACTTTGTTTAAAGCTATAAAGATCATGTTAGTGAATAGAAACTATTAGTAACACTTTTCTAACAACGCATTCTTTCTTTTGGAAACCAAGTTTAACCCTGACAATGTTGTAACCAAAACCACAAACCTTTGCTACAAACATAGAGCCAGGCCAGCCTGCATAATCATGCAGTCAATCCCAACCCAAACCCAGAGTCCAACACTTGAACCACCAATCATATTTTTTTGCTTAAATGAATAACAAGTACTAGACTGCAGTTTTTCAGAGGGTTTGCTTACATATTTTTCCTCTTTTCACAAGGAGCCAGAAACGTCTCCATATATGGAGAAAAATCAACTTTATGGAGGTAAAATTTTCAAAGAGGGGTATGACCTGCGGCAAGGTTCCAAGACCAGAACCACTAACCACTGCACCTGACTAAATTAGATTGCACCAAGTGATGGCAATAACATTAGAATCGAAACAGAATAAATAATTGACATTTTGCATACCTCTTCAACTGGTGCCATGGCATACGTAGGAAGTAGATACATATAAGTCCGGCCTGAACAGTGGTTCTTACAATTAAATCCATTTGTAGTCCTGATACAATCTATCAATACAAACACAAATATTTAATATAACTTAATCTGATTGGTTCAAACCTTAAGACAAGTAGTATTATCAAAAATGTGAATATTTATTACAATACTAACTAACACTGATCTCTATAAAATGTTTACTGAGGTCAATCGATCGCATTGCTCGAGTTTTCAAGTAAAAGTTAAAAAATTATTACATTTAATTCGTGACAATATAAAGATACGACATAATTTCACAAACAACCTTCAGCATGATTTGTTACACAGAAATCTATGTTGATGCCAACACTCAAGCACCATTATTTGTTAAAATAAAAAATGACACACAGACAAAATTAATGACACACTTCATCCATTATTATACAGTTATTGACTAGTGAGCCTATTAATATGATGTTCGCCTCGGTCAATATGGTATTCTGCCGGTTAAGATCACATCATATTTAATGGCTCACTAGTCAACAACTGTTTTATTTTATGAAAAGTTTATTCGAAACCATTGAGGACATTATTCTGATTCATTTCAAAATTTAATGCATTACTTAATAAACAGAAATGTGTATCATATCAATTATAAAGAAAGATGAATATATCACAATTAACGACTTATAATTCTGGTAGATGAATATTGACATGGTTATATATTTAGAATTGGAAATTCAGAAATTTCCCGGGGGTTGGGACAAAAATTGCCCGGGGGTGGGTAGAAAATGCCCGGGGGTCTCAATAAAATTTGTTCGAAGGATCGGGACAAAAATTTCCCGGGGGACATGGAAATGCCCGGGGTCAGCCGAAATGCCCGGGGGTCTGGATAAAATTTGTTCAAAGGACCGGGACAAAAATTGCCCACGGGTTGGAGGAAAATGCCCAGGGATTTGTAAAAAAATTGGGGAAAAAACTGCCTGGGGGTCGGGGAAAATGCCCGGGGGTCAGGAAAATGGGGTGGGGACAAAAACTGCCCGGGTTGTTTCCATCCCCCGACACGGAGGGACGATAAAACAAAATACGCAATGCAACTATCTTTTGTGTGATGAATATTGACCTGGTTCTATTTTTAGAATTGGAAATTCCGAAATATCCATTAAATATCAAGTTTCACCGTTAAATATGACATTTTATGTTAGATGATGGATCAGGCTTTAACCCAATCAAAATGTGTTTATTTATAGATCATGTAAGACACTTGTTTATAGGAATTCTACAGAAAATCAACACACTATTAATAAATTCTTATGAACCAGCATTCTACAGGAATTTGACTGATTAAACATTCAATTCAACTTACCAAAGACTTTAATGCGTGGAGGTAATTGCTCATTGATTTTATCTATCAGGTTCTCAACATTCAGCAACATGTAATATAAAAATAAAATCACCATAGAATATCATCACACAGGTATATAAAACAAATATTTTTTTATACAGTAAAACCTGTGTTAGCAGCTACCTCTGAATAAAGGCCACCCTATGAATAAAGGCCACTTGTTTAAAAAACATCATTGGATGGTTATTTAAAACATATTACATACAAATAAAGGTCACCTGTCCATAAAGGCCACATTATGCCTTTCCCAAGGGTGGCCTTTGTTTACAGGCTTGACTGTACATGTTGGATGGTTATCCCAGAAGTAAGTAGACTTCTACAGTATTAATTGATATCAATAATCAAATAATTTCATTGAAATCATTAAACATTCAACACATTCTCCATGCAATCTTAACAGTTTACAGAATCTCCTAAATTACGATTAGTAGCAGTTATGGACATAAGTGTCCTTAACAGTGTGGTGGACTTCAATGCCTTTCAATGACTCATACAAGGTGATTCAATTTAAAGTATACTTATCTTTAATGACAGCAAGTTTCCTGCGGCTGATACGCCTTTATCTGTTCTGGCAGCTCTTTGAAATGACATCTGAAATAAACAAACAAAAAACTTAACATACTGTCCAGTTACGATAATGTGATAGTGACGTTTCATTTTATGTATACACAAAAGTTAACATCCATTATCTGAACAGGTAAAGTGGGTTTATAAGAAACAAATATAGTATTACAGTTTAGCAATACAATTGTAGATGTCCGGTTGGCGCAGTTGGTAAAGCCTTTAGAATGTCAAGGAGCTAAACTTTTATCGCGAGTTCGAACCTCGTCAGTTGTCTCTTTTTTCGTTTTCTTTTTCAACTTCAGCTCAGCCGCAAATTAATTGTAGTATATAGGTAGGTTTGTTATAATATTTTAGTGGTAAACTGTGAAGAATAAGAATGCATTTTGTCCTGTTAAACGCGAAGAGTGTAGTTAAAAAGTACTTGCAGTATTAGTATGTATATAAGTCCTTGGTATTAGTAACGTGCACAAGTACTTTGTTTACAAACTTATTGACTTACTTCAAATTGACAAACATGAAACAACTACTTGCTCTTTTATTAAAATTCTATGAGGTGTACGTTTCTCCCAATATTTTGTCAAGCCTCACACTCTTTTCTTTGTATTATACGATTATGTATGCTCATATTGTCATATATATGTACTGACTTGAGAAATAAACATTGTATTGTATTGCCAACTTATCTGAAGGCCAACTACAAAATGTAGCTAAATATGGCTGAAAATAGATGGACTTTTAATAGCGAACCAATCGTACTTACCATAATTACGACGAAATGTCTGAGACTATTCTTTATCATGCTTATTACATGTAACAATATACCGAACGATAAAAATGATAATAATATAAGCACTAGATCTAGTATAATCCTTACAAAAACGAAAAAAGAAAATGACAAAATTGACGAAATTAAAAAAATATATACATAGAAATAGAAAATAATTTGCGAAAAATTACTAAATCGCGGTCTCACACCAATAATTTCACACAAATAGGTGTATTAACAGACAACATCGTTACCAACTGCGTTACGCCGACAGTTAATGTGCTGCACGAAATTTGTAAGTCATACAGTTAGCCTACATGTCTACTGATAATTTGACAACGGTTTTACACAATAAAAGTGGACTCGACCACTGCGTCACTCTACAATTATCCTAACTGAACAGTACCTATCACCTATATGTACAAGTATAGAAGTGATCCAATGAGTAAATACTGAACTCAACTGACATTTTGTTGACTCTTCAAAATAGCATCAGCTAAGGGATGTATTGATGTATTTAGTATACAACCTATTTTATACAACCTAATAAATCTACTAACAACATTAAAGAAATAACAAAACACATAGTACTTACTTTATCATGAATATTGACATCACCCAAACAAGATTATAATCACAACAGTATTAATAAAATACAGATACAGAGACCATCTCCTAATGAAGGCCATTATTTTGAAAATGTCTTTGATTATTTAGAACAAAATTACCTCCAAATAAAGACCACCTGTTAATACGGGAAACATTTAGTCTTTCCCAAAGGATGGCTTGTGTTCACAGGTTTGACAGTGATCATTGATCAAAGGTTTGTAGCTTAACTTCTCATCCTTCGATTAGAAAAATGTGTAAATGATACTGTTTAGTACAGCAATTAATTTCCAAACAGCTCAATAATTCAAAAACAATATTGAACTTGAAGCAATAAAAGGAAGGGATAAAAATGTTTACCTTTTGCGGGACATCATGATGTTCCTGTGGAATTACTCCAACCTCCAACAAAGCCTTCAAGATTGTCGATTCTATGGTAGGAAGTCCTGGATTTCTAGGTAATATAATATTAGTCAATCAACTGATTGAATATTTCTTAGTTAAGTCATGATAATTACTTGCAACAGAAATAACAGGCAAATAGTATGCAAACATAAAAAAATGTTTCTTTTAAGTTTAGACGTCTATGCTAAATAATGAATAAATATCATTCATCAAGATCTAATCTTATGAAATTGTCAAATATATCAGACCATCTGACATTTTCAGAAAAAAAAGTCATTTTTTTTATTCTAAACGAAATGAGAAATACTTATAAGTGTAATTAAGATGCTTTTTTTTTGAAAACTCAGTGAATATTTGCAAAAAAAGGTTTGTTTAAAATATAATTGATATCTTACATTTGAAGACCATAGTATCCTTTACCATTATATGCAATCAATAAAGCAACTTTTCTTTTTCTATCTGGTAATCCCTCATTCTGAAAATGTTGAATTTACAATGTACTTCTACCTTTCATAAATTAAGCTACGGCCATCCTTAAAAAATGTTTGTTTGCAGTAACAGAGAATTTTCAGAGGTTAGGTAGGTAGGAAGTATTTTTTTACAGTTCATTTTTATATTGAATCCAAAACATACATGTATGTCAAAATGATATATTTGTTTTTTATTCATATATTGAAAGAAGTTTGGTAGGGCTATTTTTGGTGAGTATGTATCATTACACCAAAAAAGAGTTTTTAAGGATGGCCTAAACAGGTAAATATATACAGTTCTTGTGTTTTCTGAGTTCATTATTCTTATATTAGTCCATCCTCTACTACAGAGGCATGGTAAACTGTATAGAACTGAATATGAGTGACCACTATTCAGTCCTTGGTAAAAAATACAGAAGGAAATATTATCAACCTCTGATGACAAGATTTGTTTGACTTCCAGGGTACCCATTAAAGTACTCGTCAAAAGTTGAGGGCCAAGAATGAGCCTTAGCTAATTATAATATGAAGAGTCGACAAAATTTCCTGCAAATAAAATAGCAAATAATAATTATGACCCTTTGATATAAATAATCAAGAGCCAGAAGCTTTATTTTGCTAATTTTAAGAATCCAAAGGGCATTTTATAAGAGTCAAATTAAAAACCTGTCATTGGTAATTTTGTAATAAAATCTTCTTACTCTCTGTTTCTTACAGCTGGTATCATCAGCAGTGTCAGCAGATCTTTTCCCATTTGCATTAGCCTGCAATACCAAAAAATTATATAATACCTTGTAAAAACTTGAAGGTGCCATGATTGTGGCATGTAGTATTATGTTCACATATTGCAATTTATATGTATCCAATTCCGAAATTATATCACTTTGTTTGCTAGGTTAAAAATGGTGAAAATAAAGAGGTAAAAAAAAATTAAAATTCTGATACAAATTTGACATAGTCATGTGTTCAACAGTAAGTTACTTGAACCAAAGTTTAGGAAGAATCAATTCTGATGTAAGTGCCATTGTTCAATATGTAAACAGTCTCAGTTAAAAAGAACATGAATGCTTGATAAATTGTAATTTCACTCTTTCTTGTTTAAACTTTATCCAGTGATCTGCCAAGGACGCAATTCCGCAATATTCTCGCTGAAAAATCGTAAATGTCGCATAAAATATTGCTTGGCAGGGCTCTCAATAACAGCAGGCTGCAGGCCAATTTAGCCGCTCAGAAATGTGTTTGGGCCAGCTAGGAATCTCAAAAGTTTATCAAATATTGCAAGAAAAATGCCCAGACCCTCCCCCCCCCCCCCCCAGCAGGCCTGTTAGTATAGCTTTTTGGCCTGTTGACCACAAACTTATTGAGAACCCTGCTTGGATGCGATTCATGTCGCATACTAAATTTCTCGGGTACGAATCCGAAAACAAACTGCAACCGTCACAGTAGTAAAAATATTTCAAAGAATGAAAGATACAATTTAGCTTATAATAAGTTCATTTTACCTCAACCAAAGACGCCATATTTGGGTTTATGAATTGTTTCAGCTTAAGATAGAAATTCCGCAACATGAGTATCCTATCCTCTCTGAAATGTAAGTTGAGTTAATAAATCAGGACAAATACTATTACAATATTGACTGGGTTTATTCTAGGAAACGGGGAAGACGCTGGACGCTGGTAGTACACTGTACAGTTGGGAGCTGATTAGTTTGAGTTATCCCGTATACCAAGAATAAAAAGTGTCCGTTTTCACTTATAACATCTCTATAGTTATGTTTATACCACTCAATCGAAAAAAACACGATCTTACCATACGTAAAACATCGAGGATTCAGTTTGAAAATGTAAACAAAATTATTCACGTTACCTTCAGGGCGCAGCCATATTGGAAATTTATAGACGAAACCGATTGTAAAATAACGTTGTCGTCTCAATATTGGCAATTATATCATTATTATCACTGTCCTCTGTGGCTCAGTTGGTAAAGCAAAGATAAGTGAATCTTGAGGACTGCGTTGGTTGTTAGACATCGATCAAATTTTTTTTTTAACTCTTTTTCATTTTTAATAGAAGTTAACTTTACATATATCGATATGAAAATGGTGTTTAAATGTGTGTTTTTTATATTTGTATAATAATAATAAAATAACCTAACATGGGTAATTAGCATTTACGTATATATTATTTTAATTGTGGTGTAATTATATAATTAGTAGAAACCGGTTTAGTATTTTATAGTAGGCTATTTGATATTGTTTTGCATTCGTGATTTCGTGCAATAAAATATATAAAAGAAATAAAAACTTTGAGAAATACATAAGAGAACAAATACATTTCTTCTTTCTTTTTTTGTCTTTTGAAGTACAAAAATTAAGGTACTATTCAGCGTGTATACAAACATGTAACAAGAACAAACATATTTCAATAAATTATAAAAAATAAATGCCATTGATTGTGTTCGAACCACTCACATTTGCGCCATGTAAAATTGACGTGTATATATGTACATGCCACCTTATCCAATACACCACTACTCTGTTTCACATGAATGATAATTTTCTACGGATTTAAAATGATTTGGCCAATCAATTTACAGTGTTTACCTTTACAATGGTATCGTCCAAAATTCGACATTGACTATAAGAAAATTGAACTATATACTTGACAATACTTTGCGGGGACGCTATTTTTTTAACAGAACAATTGCAATATTTATATTTCGTGTTATACATACATGTAGTACATCGACAAACATACATATAAATATTCTCGGCTGTCATATGTTTCATCACTTGAGTAATTGTTCTTGGGTATTCCTCAAAAACGAAGTGTACAGACGGACGGACGAACAGGCCTACAATAATAGTCATTAGGCAACAGGATATAGTCTTTTGGGATACATTTTTAAACGTATTCTTGGTTGTTTCCTAATGTGGTACGTTATAGTTTACTAAGTGTTATTTGTACCATACAATTATTATAATGATTTTTAGTCGTACAAAGGACTGTTTGTGGTTGATTTACTAGGTTTGGGGTGATGGCGGGTCACTTAAATGTAAGGGTCGGCCTCCCAAGCAATGTCAATAAACATGAAATAAGTACAACCAGTCCACCAACCAGCCTAGCTAGAGTCAGCTTTGATCATGAACTTATCAGTATTTATGAAATAAAAAAGAGACTGAGTATGTGTTTTTTTGCAAAACAAACCTGACTGTTTGAGGGCTTACGTGTGTTGACAAACTCTCTCAATTCATAAATGTTACCACGAGAGCTTGAGTTGTTCAATATGCGTGTTCCCTAGACCGTAAACTACTCGAATAAATGCATTTTTAATTTATATATACACCTCCCCAAAAACATGCCGTTTAAGGTCAATGTTACATATGTAGTATACCTCTGGATTTGTTTACGAAGTACAGTCATTTATTAAGGTACATTTTGAATCTGTATTTACTTTATGGATAATTTATGTTATTTGTATAATCTGTTACATTCTATTAGAAATATTTTACAGGAAGGCCTTCAAAATATTAGGTGAAAATACTATCAGATAATTTACCTGCATATATTTAACGTCTGTTTTTGATAATTGATTTATCTTAAAAAGCGTCCAGTGTGCGTTTTGAGGCATGTCAAAGACTGCGTATATGCATTTTGTGTAAATGGAATAGTTTTTTAATGCTACTGTAGTTAACATGCTAAATAATTTTAATCTAAATGGACGCTGATGCGAACGTTAAGGTGAGGGTAAAAACCCCAAGTAAATAAGTTAAGTACAACGGTGTTTTTAAAGGAATTTATAGTTAAACCATAGTAGCTAGGCCTACTAGTGTGGTTTATGCTGAAAGCAATTACATGGATCAAGATTCCTTTGCTTTTTATTGTCGAAATATGGTACGTAGTACCTTTATGGGGGATTATAATACTATCCATGATTACCAATTACCGTTGTAACGTTTTCAAGCTCCCCTTATTCAGGTTACCCCGATAATTTAAAAACGTTTTCAATGTACCGGCCCCGGTAACATTAAAATGTTTTCAAATTCCCTCCCCCGTTTTAATAATCCCCCCTCCCTATGTTGATTCTTCATGGCGAAAACGTTTATATTTCACAGTCAACATGGTTTATTGACATGTAATTCCTGTATTTCTAAATTAAATATATGTTATAATTATATGAAGCTACGTAATCATATTAGGGTTATTGAGAGTACGCGCCTTTATTCAATTAATTAACAAAAATGCAAGACATGACCTGTGCAATTCCACACTTAATTGTGTTCAGAAAACCAACAATAGTTAATAAAAATTATTGTTTTTATATATCTTTTGTCAAAATGATTCAAGATTGCATTGATAACGCTCATAGGATTCCATAATAAAGGAATGGACGTGTCGGTATATGACGTCATTTGATTTCGTCGTATGATTTCATCATAAGGACCGCGTGTATAGTCTCATATAACTGTAGTACATGTATGCATTTACGTGTTTGAAATTGTAATCTCCTTATTCGTGTGCAAGCTCTCTCTCTTATTATGAATTTTCGAATTATTACCCGGGGTAATCTGAAAACGTTTTCAAAGCGCCCCAGGGGTAATCTGAAAACGTTTTCAAAGCCCCCCCGGGGTAACCTGAAAACGTTTTCAGATTACCGAGTACGGCATTTGAAAATGGAGGGGGTAATTTCAAAACGTTTTAATTGTACCCCTCCCGGTAACTTAAAAACGTTTTCAAATTCCCGGGGGTACTCTGAAAACGTTTTGAAGTTACCGGGGGTAACTTGAAACGGGGGGAGCTTGGAAACGTATTTAATATCACGAAATGGTAACGATACGTATTAATTGTTAATTGACTCTTTTGTTTCATTTGGTTATACATGTACGTACGTACTACGTGTTAAAAAATATCTGTTAGTGTTTCGCAAAGGTGTCTAAGCCCACTTCTAACCTATATTTCTTGGCATGTATTAATTATTCGGAAGAAATTCCTCATTCTATTGAATTATTCAGAGGAAACCCGGTCGTCCTTCCATTTGGGTGAAATCTACAAGCGTAGCAAAATTAAGACTACGCCAACTTATATATATAGCGAGTCTGCAAGTGTTTAATGTGTAACGTGTTATTTGTGATTGTAAAGTAAAAATGAACGAAAATGTATTTTTATGCAGTCGAAAAAAAGTTATATTATCGTTCTTTACAAACATTTTACATTTATTGGAATTGACATACAGAAGATATGACTATACATGTATATAAATACGTTATTTATTTAGCTGACCTAACATTTTAAGGCGTGACATAATTGGACTGCTAGGGATAAGTTAATTGTGTTCACACGGTACTATATAACGGCAATTTAGGAATTTCAAAGACATATACCAAATAACATTAATAAGGAAACTTCGCGACTGTCTTTTTTAAAGACCGTTCTTAATTGCCTCTACATTTGTATTTCACTTACCAATTTATGTGAAATTGTTGTCATTTCTTGATGTATCTTATACCAGACATAAATTTGTCAGTCGATTCCTATAATTAGTCAATATATATGATAACTTGGGAATATTCAATTTGTATTTTACTAAACTTTTTGGTTCAACGCCTTTGAATTTATAAGAGAGATCGCTGAGATTTAAATTGATGAGGATTTGAAATATACGTCAATATGCACAAATTGCGGTAATTGTCCTCTTACCGAATACATTTTGGTTAAACACGTAGTTTGAATTAATCGTACCATAATTTCTATTTACCCAATGCGTTAACATACCGCAATTAAAGCGACCATAGACACGACGCACGTTTCAAAGGCTGAAACTGTTTATGGATACTAACGAATATAATTATACATAAACTGTTTTCGGTATTAAGTTACGATGTTTCAATAGATTGTGGGTTTTGTGTCAGTAGCAAAATATAGGGAGATTTGAAGATTGTATAAAAGTATTGGTACATAGTATCAGATACAGTGCATGGTGCATTTTGAAGGTCCCTGATTTAGATGACTATATACTATCACGGAGAGGCACGACCATCAGCAATGGTCACTCACTACATACTCTATCGTTTCTTGACAACTTTTGAAAGCTTGTTGCAGTGCAAGTCTTTGTAAGTTGAGTTTCCATGAGTACATTTAGTACGTTGAATTCTCAGTGGGTTTCTAAAGATATACATGTACTACTCAAAATTTGATAAGGATCACTTTTTGTTCTGTATGTCGTTATCGTCGATTTTGGTTTCTTCTGAAGAAATGGGCTCGAATCCCAAAAGATTCGACAGCTCATTAGATGCATGATGAGTCTATGCCAGGCTGTTTTTGACACACGAGGATATCAGTTTCGATATTAAACACAAAAGAGTTAGCACCTTTCTTCATTTTCCTCTAAGTTTTTATTCCCCACACATACCCATAAATGTCTAATTTTGACCCTGTCCTCATTTCGACGCTCGTTACGCTCGAATGATTTAATATATGGATTACATGTTGCACTTATGATATCCAGATATCTTTGAAAATAACCAAAAATTCATATCTTATGTATTTAATCCAAAATCGACGATAATGCCATAGTAGTATATATTTCATGTTATATACGGTGGTCGGTTCACCTAACCAGTCTTCCTGGACTGTATTCTAAACAGAATTAATTAACTTAATCTTCCAAAAGAGCTGGCAACTTCTCTATATGGAGGAATTTTCATAGAAGGGTATGACCAGCTGCTACCGAGAATCGAACTAGAACCACCGGGTGACCAGTACAGCACACTACCCATTGGACCATGGCCACGGAATCCTTTCTCGAGATTCACTAATTAAGCCAATAAAATGAAGAAAACTTGAAATGACTTCAAAATCTTATGATAAAAAAAAGATGATGACTTGTTTAAAATAAGTTGTAACAAATTATAACCCACCATAAATACCGATGCAGGAATAATTCACGATCACGCACGCATCAAACACATTAAATAAAAGTTCAGCATTATGCGTAGCTTTCAAACGTAATTTGTTCGAGTAAAACATTACTGTAATCTCTATCATCAGATGTATTAGATATGCCTAACAAAGTATTTGAATTTGAAAACTCATTGAATCTGAGGGTATTTATGAACAGTATACGTGAATAAATTAATCCTAATGTTTAAGAAACACATACAATTAAACCTCATACCTTAAAACATTTGTGTATCAGTGCACCATTGCTGTATATCGTGATAATGATATTTAATGTAGATATTTTGTGTATCGGGCTATGAACATGAACGAAAAGGTAAACGTATCAAAATAATGTATTTATCTATCAACTTATTCCAACTCATGTATATATTGTTTTGCCAAAGATTCAAACTTTGAGTAATGTTAATAAATGTTTGATGACATTTAGCGTAAATATGTAATTGATCAGACACCCTTAACGCTGTAAATAAATGACGTTTTTGCCATCATGTATTTACACCTTGTGAAAACCTTAACATGCATGCCTTTACATGAATTAACAGTCCTCGCGTGGAAGAGGTTGAAGGCCGCGGTCGTCACGATTAACTGTCCTGATTTGACAACAAATGTATTCCACATGAAGTTTAGAGAATACTTTTTTCTAATTAGCTTACCTTTTTCTTATGCTAAATAATTGGCGCTTTTAGACGCATTCGTATGTTCATCATTTGTCGCTCCATGATACACCATAGTTATTTTAAAATAAAACTTATGCAAGCATACTGCACAAAAAAGAGTGCTGCATTCATTCAAGTTGTTTTATTTTATTGAAACTCGAGTTATTTGTACAGACATTTGATATTTTAGAATACGGTTGTACACATAATTTTGAAAATAACCTGATGACATGAAAAACGTTATCGTTTTAAGTAATGATGGCCCATTGAAATTTTGAATATGTAATTTCCACAGATATCCGCGTTTGAAATTTATTACTCAGTATAAACTCCGTGTAAATGAGATTTGTTAATGTTAAACCGGTATCAATACGAAAATGGTTATAAAATATATCATTGCCTCTTCATTTAAATAATAACTTGCGTACATTCGTGTATCCTATATTGTAATTTCAGATTATCATGGCTATGTACCCGGATGGTACAGGTCAGGTGAATATCGGGTTTGATGAAACAATAGACGATGGCAATGAAAATAACGGAAATATACATAAAAGAAGAAAAGAAGGTGTTGTCGACGTCATTTATCCGGTAAATTCATTATAACTTCTGTTTAGACCTTAGAATATCTCGAACTGTACTGGTCTGGTTCCCTTCTTAGTTTGGCTCCCGGCATAACATCGGAAAGTAGTGTCAGGGGCAAGTAACTCCAGACTGCGATAGTTCTATCTTTGCGCCTGTTCGTGGAAAGGGTTTGGGAGGAAGCAATCAATATTTGTAGCGATTTTTACGTTAAAAAAATACGTTCAACTCGAACGCTCAACACTAAAGTAGAAATCTAGGCTTTGCTCGAACAAAAAGGCTCCCATGAAACTGTATCCCGCCATTCCTTTTCCTTTTTTTAATATGTAATTCGCTGATAAATATATGTTGCCAACGAATTATTTCAGTTTACTTCGATTAAAATGTATACTATTTATATGATCGGATAGTTAATAGCAATATGATTTTTGATAACTTGTCTGATACACTAGTCACGATATCAACATAAGGTTCAATGGCCACGCTAAACTTTGATGTACCTTGCTACCAGGGGTCGCACAAGGTGTTCGTCCATAATCTGCTCTATGAATAGTTGAACTGTCTTGCATTATGATACGATCCACTTATAGACCAACTTATATCTTTGAGAGTGACGGACATCGAGGTCACATCAGATAATTTCATATGATTTCGAAAAGATGAATATTATGAGAACGTACAATATTATCATAGACATGTTTAAATACTCATGAGGTCGAGTTGTAGTTAAATAAGTCAAAGGAGGTCTCATAAAAAGACTTAAAGCTGAACATCAAATTTGGTTTTGGAATAAATATATACTCCGTACTTTTGATACGTTTTCAATGGATGAACAAGAAAATCATACACCTTTAGTTGCCGATCCGTCTATCGATCGTAGAAATATGGTTGGTATGTTTTTAAACTTTTATTATAACACTTGCATGAGCATATAAATTGATGCACATCTTGTGAAATTGCACAACTAAATTTTGGCATGAAATGCTTTTTCTGTGCTTTGGGTTTAGGAAAAAAGGAGGGAGTCTGGAATAGCAATTTGTACAACAGTCTAAACAGACAGGAACATGTATACAATATACATTTTATTGACCATTATACGACAGTCGATAGAATGCATGCACATTTCAGTTAACAAATACAATGTATGTAAAAGTATCACTGTGAGTTCCAGATGTCAGGCGTCTATTATTTTAACTAAGATTTGCTTGCTTTGTAACTGCTGGCCAAATATTTCTTTAATACAAACTCACACAATGATACACCTTATGTTACAGGACGCTGTGTTGAATCATGACGCCGATGGTGCAAACAAAGAAACATTTCAAGTAGACTCCAAGGAAGAGAGTGTAATGATTTACGATATCAATGAATCTCCACCACTCTATTTGTCGATCTTCTTTGGTTTACAGGTAGGTACATTTGTAATACATTGGGCATTATCTAATATTTCAGTTATATGGTGATTACTATATCTAAATGGTATATGAAGCCCATCGATATGCAATTTATGAAAGATTTGTATACATACGAGTATAAAGGAAGTAAGTAAGGCAAACTGATACAGACTGAACACGGTTATGGTGAATTCGTTTGGACCCCAATTATTACAACCAATCATTACATCCAAATTGTGCTGTAACTACGACAATAAAAATTAATACTGCATTAAATTAAAGACGTGTAAATAAGTTTCGCCGAGTTAATTGTGACATGTTTTATTGTAATTACATGTATCTATAAGATGTAAATGCTGAAATACATTTGTATTCAAACTATCAACACATAGTTCCCATATCTACAATATTTACCTCCCTTGGCGGCCATCTTGCTAGGCAAATTTCTTATGCGCTTAATAGAAAAAAGTCTGAAAATTGGTTATTAAACATCAATTTATAAAAGTTATCTAAAACATGAAATTGTTAATGCCATAAGCACATCAGGTTTAAGAAAATGTTGTTGTCACATATGAATATCCTATATTTAGAATTATCAAAACAAAAATATAAATATCTTCTATCAATTCCTGTTGAATTTGCCATATATGATCTCAATTGTATTTCTTTTGCAGCAAGCTTTGTTGTCATTGTCTGGTAATTTATCCGTCTCTTTGCTGGTGGCTGAAACAGTTTGTGCTGAAAACGATGAAGAATTTAAAGCCAAATTGTTGGGCACAACACTATTTATGAGTGGTGTTACCACACTGCTGATGACATTTATTGGCGTACGCCTTCCACTGTTTCAAGGGGCAGCGCCGGATTACGTCATACCACTTCTGGCTATGGCCGCAATCTCTAAGGAAAGGTGTGAGATTGATGTGAACACAAGTAAGTTTCTGGTATTGATGTATTCATCCTTTTGAAACATTTTTGCTCGACAGCGGTGACTATGATAAACGCGTTGCACTCCATTTCAAAGCTATTAAGTGTTCCTTCATGATGTAAAAGTGTTCTTAGTTAATACACTTTGTTTTTAAGATATTTAACTTCAATTCTTGTGTCCTAAAAAGAAATGTTCATTAGTTTTACTTTTACACATATTCGAAATAAAGGGAAGTAACTTTAATGAATAGAAAAAAACTACGTTCCGCTCGTTAGCATCTCAATATGATCTTTCAATTTTCTAGTGGCCTTAGCAAAGAATGGTACAGTAGATTTGCAGTCTATTCGGCAAGAGAACATTCTCCACAATACACAACTGGTACATTTTATGAATTCTTTTCATGGAAACTTCTGTTTTATTGTATGAAATTTTATCTAGAGTGGCTTCGTTTTGTTATCATCATTATTATTGGTTGTCATGTTCTCGCGTCGCCTGACATTCAAATTGTCTTGAAATGTGCAGATATATTGTTTATTAAAACCATATTTATGGGGGCTATACAACCAAATACATATCATAGTTTTATACTGTTGCTCTTTGGTACTACAAACGCATGAGATTTTTTTTCTTTAAAAACACTAGTTTTGGTATCAAAAAGGTGATTACAAAATGCAATTCTCATAGCGTTAGTCACACAGCAAACCTTATTATGTACTTAAATATGCATGTTTCTGTCTTATACATTTATGTCCGATCTTAAAAACATGTACAACAAGAGTAGCATTTACTATTTATTAAAGCGACTTTTTACGTTCCATTATTAATTAATTCTAATCATGATGGGCCAGCACGTTGATGAACTGGCGTATAATGATTAATTAGGCAGCACGGATCAAATCATTTTTATCACATACGTACGTACATCAAACATGCTAGGCCTCAATGATTCTAATGCAAGGATGTATAAAACGGTTAGATGTATGTAAATTTTATAATTCACAGCTACAGGGAAGTCTTATACTGGCCGGGGTTATTCATTGTTTGATAGGATTAACTGGATTGGTTGGATTCTTGCTACGATTTGTTGGTCCTGTGACAATTGTTCCCGCCATTTTCCTTATTGGAATCTATCTGATGAAGGCAACCGCTAAATTTGCTAAAGTGCATTGGGGGATATCTTTCATGTAAGATTTTCTCGAATCATTTATTATGCAAAGCTCTATGTAGTGTGGCTGTCATGCATTTGTTTGTAAAACTATGTTAACATGTGTTTTTGAATTATGTAAGTATAAAAATTATCTAGGTGTATAACATTAGACAATTTCAATAAGAAAAGTTTAATATACGTGTAAGCAATAAATACGAATGTTATTGCAACAAACTGTTTCTTTCCTCGGCGGTTATCATAATCCAATCCATTCATTAATTGAATATATTTGCATAGAAATGGCACCTGCTTCCTTAAAGATAAAACGATTTTAAAACATGACTTTTTTGTACATTAATTTTGAAATCTCAACACGTGTTACTATTTTATTGACACGCAAGCTTGAATTTGAAATAATTAAATACAAACGTTTACATATTTTAGGACATGCGCTATATCGTTAATTTTAGCGTTATACTTGTCAAAGATAAAATTACCTGTACCGATTTGGACGAGGAAAAAGAAATGTCATATGACCAGATATCCGTACCATCAGGTGTTTGCGGTAAGTGAGTATGATGCTTAAACTATCATAGTTCGAAACAAAAGAATTGGATTTTAGTTTGTGAAACAGGATTGAAATTCAAAATCGTATGGAATATTACACAACCGTATTCTTCTTTTTTTGCTTCTGGTAGTGCAATCTAGAGCTTCATTTCAAGAAAGGCACTTGCACATATAAGGATCATCCAGTCCCAGTTATTGTAAGGAAACAAATATGTGTGAATGTCAAAGTTGATGTTATAGACTTTTAAAACTACTTGTACATCGATAGTACTTATCGAGAGCTCGTCATTTAAATAATATATGAACTCGCACCCCCTTGGCCCGTGAATCACGCACTCTTGTTCTACGTTTACTAGTATGAAGCATAATATATGCCAGTAAAACCAAGCTATACATATACCAGATCTTGATAGTTATTTTAAAATTGATTTCAAACTATACCAGACACTTATAGCTATATTAATTGGATTGTTCTGTTGTTTACATACCATACCAGATACTGGTAGCTATTTTAATTGGTTGTTCACATACCATACCTGTATTAATTGGTTGTTTCCATACCATACCAGATACAGATAGCTATATTAATTGGTTGTTTCCATATCAGTTACTGATAGCTATATTAATCGGTTGTTTCCATACCATACCAGTTACTGATAGCTATATTAATTGGTTGTTTACACACCATACCAGATACAGATAGCTATATTAATTGGTTGTATACACAGATTACCAGTTACTGATAGCTATATTAATTCGTTGTTTCCATATCAGTTACTGATAGCTATATCAATCGGTTGTTTCCATACCATACCAGTTACTGATAGCTATATTAATTGGTTGTTTACACACCATACCAGATACAGATAGCTATATTAATTGGTTGTATACACACCATACCAGTTACTGATAGCTATATTAATTGGTTGTATACACACCATACCAGTTACTGATAGCTATATTAATTGGTTGTTTCCATATCAGTTACTGATAGCTATATTAATCGGTTGTTTCCATACCATACCGGATACTGATAGCTATATTATTTGGTTGTTTCCATACCATACCAGTTACTGATAGCTATTTTAATTAGTTGTTTAC
Organism: Lutraria lutraria; assembly: GCA_964023205.1. Classification (NCBI taxonomy): domain Eukaryota; kingdom Metazoa; phylum Mollusca; class Bivalvia; order Venerida; family Mactridae; genus Lutraria; species Lutraria lutraria. The sequence continues at coordinate 15,055,898 of OZ026841.1, forward strand.
ACACCATACCAGTTACTGATAGCTATTTTAATTGGTTGTTTCCATACCATACCAGATACTGATAGCTATATTATTTGGTTGTTTCCATACCATACCAGTTACTGATAGCTATATTAATTAGTTGTTTACACACCATACCAGTTACTGATAGCTATTTTAATTGGTTGTTTCCATACCATACCAGATACTGATAGCTATATTATTTGGTTGTATACACACCATACCAGTTACTGATAGCTATATTAATTGGTTGTATACACACCATACCAGTTACTGATAGCTATATTAATTGGTTGTTTCCATATCAGTTACTGATAGCTATATTAATCGGTTGTTTCCATACCATACCGGATACTGATAGCTATATTATTTGGTTGTTTCCATACCATACCAGTTACTGATAGCTATTTTAATTAGTTGTTTACACACCATACCAGTTACTGATAGCTATTTTAATTGGTTGTTTCCATACCATACCAGATACTGATAGCTATATTATTTGGTTGTTTCCATACCATACCAGTTACTGATAGCTATATTAATTAGTTGTTTACACACCATACCAGTTACTGATAGCTATATTAATCGGTTGTTTCCATACCATACCGGATACTGATAGCTATATTATTTGGTTGTTTCCATACCATACCAGTTACTGATAGCTATTTTAATTAGTTGTTTACACACCATACCAGTTACTGATAGCTATTTTAATTGGTTGTTTCCATACCATACCAGATACTGATAGCTATATTATTTGGTTGTTTCCATACCATACCAGTTACTGATAGCTATATTAATTAGTTGTTTACACACCATACCAGTTACTGATAGCTATTTTAATTGGTTGTTTCCATACCATACCAGATACTGATAGCTATATTATTTGGTTGTTTCCATACCATACCAGTTACTGATAGCTATATTAATTAGTTGTTTACACACCATACCAGTTACTGATAGCTATTTTAATTGGTTGTTTCCATACCATACCAGATACTGATAGCTATATTAATTGGTTGTTTCAATACCATACCAGTTACTGATAGCTATATTAATTAGTTGTTTACACACCATACCAGTTACTGATAGCTATTTTAATTGGTTGTTTCCATACCATACCAGATACTGATAGCTATATTAATTAGTTGTTTACACACCATACCAGTTACTGATAGCTATTTTAATTGGTTGTTTCCATACCATACCAGACACTTATAGCTATATTAATTGGTTGTTTACATACCATACCGGATACTGATAGCTATATTATTTGGTTGTTTCTATTACCATGACAGATACTTGTAGCAATATAAATTGGTTGTTTCTATAACCATACTAGATACTGGTAGCTATATTAATTGGTTGTTTTCATACTATAACAGATACTGATAGCTATATTATTTGGTTGTTTCCATACCATACTAGATACTGATAGCTATATTATTTGGTTGTTTATATAAACAGATACTGGTAGCTATATTAATTGGTTGTTTATCTAAACAGATACTGATAGCTATATTAATCGGATGGGCTGTATGTGGCATCATGACAGCAACTGACGTCATCCCTAACAACAAGAATGATACAAGATTTTATACACGTACAGATGCAAGAAGTTACATCATAGAGACATCAAGCTGGTTCTATTTCCCTTATCCAGGTAATGTTGAAAGTACTCCTGGAAGCTGAACTTACATTACCTTGTATCGCAACTTGGAACGGGGACCAGTATAACATTAGCATGAAGGATGTAGAAAAAAGTAGTACTTCGGTCCGCATCAAAATGCATGCGTGTCGAGCGAGTAACTGCTATGGAAAGATCCAAAAGTACCAAGTACTGATTAAAAGCCATTTTTGAGGTCTGTTAGAGCGACTAAGAAATAATTACGTGCCGTAATATGTTATTGGGATGACTTGTAAATTTGTCAAAACTCATTCGATAGCTTCCATCTCAACAGTTGGGATATGGAAAGATCCGAATAAATACAAATGTATGTAGTTTATTTTAGCTCAAGTATTCTTAAATATATACACCTATATGTTGAAAGAAATTATCGTAGTTCAAAACCATGTTGATAGAGCGGAATAATCAACAAATGTAACATTTTCATTCATAAACGAATGACGTCATATATCAGCATCAGTCTTACACAAGGTAACATGTTCATGGCTGATGAAGAGAGGCAGTTCATTGGTCCTGATCCGCTTCAAAATACACAACGGCCCAGTGGAGTTGAACAAAGTTCCAACTTACAAAATCACACGATCGCGTCGTTTCACACTTTTGCAAATATTTTTGTGTGCTGTCAAAACTCCAGTTTAAATTACGTTACGATTGAGTATGTTTTGCATCATTAGCAAAATAAGTAATATAGGGAAAACAATCAGTCTCATTGTTTAAAATGCCTTAAAGCGTTTTCATTTTTGTTTTTGCAGGCCAGTTTGGTCCGATAGATTTCAGTGTAAGCGTGTTTGTTGGTTTTTTGATAGCAACATTCACTTCTATTCTTGATTCGATTGGCGATTACTACGCATGCGCGTCTATGTGTCGAGTACCGCCGCCACCATCACATGCTGTAAACAGAGGTATCGCCATAGAAGGCTTCTGCAGTGCTTTGGCTGGTCTGTTAGGTTGTGGACATGCTACAACAACTTATGGGGGAAATATTGGAGCTATTGGTGTTACAAGGGTAAAAATTGACTCTTTTGAAGATCTGATTTAAGACTTGAAAATCAAATTGATGAAGCTAATCTAAACATTGCCGAGGGACGGCCCGCTGGTTAATGTACTGTATTTGTAACCCGGCGATCTGGATTCGATTTCCGATCGCAGCGTGTTAACTATTCTATGAAAATTTGACAAAAATGTTGGATTTCCCCCACGTGCGGAGAAGTTGCCGGTTCCTAGTGGAAGACTAAGCTAGTACTGGTTAGAATATAGTCTAGGAACCGGTCGCCGTATGTAACTGAAAAAAATGTTGAAAAGCGGCGTTAAATCCAAATAAAAAAGATAAACTTAATTAACATTGAACGTCACAGAGAACATGCTGGCACTTTGCATAAAAGTTGTCACATGTTACCAGATAATGTTCTACTATAAGTAATTCAGAATGTGTTCTCGTTTCGTATGGTAAACTCGTAGTTTTAAGCTTTTTGTGTTCTATATCCATGAATATGATATTTAAAGCATACTTTCACAGGTTTCCAGTCGACAAGTGTTCTTTGTCTGTGGTGTCATATACTTGTTATTTGGTATCATTGGTAAGGTATCAGCCGTCTTCATCTGCATACCATACCCTGTACTTGGTAAGTTGTCATGTAGTCTTGCAAGTAGTGAATAAGATATAAATCTTGATACCGACATAGTCACTCACATGTATACATTTGTGTATATATACTGTATACTCGGACTTGTAGAAGTTAAAACCACAAGCATCAATATAACCGACATGTGATGGTATAATTGTAATATCATGCTGTTAGTGTCTTTTTACATATTATACTGTTACAATGCTCAGAGATGAACACCTAGTTGAAATTCTAAACTTCTAAACCCGATAAGACAATTATTGTTCGTATTGTGTATGTTTATGGGAAGGGTAAAGTATTTTCGAGGAAAGTAAGATGTTTTGTGTGTGTTTATTTCAACAAATCCTGTTCTATCCTATTTCCAATAAATAAGGTGCAAATAGTTCACTAACAACACCGTATTTGTCCTTAAGAAGATCACATGAATAAAAAACATGTTCTGCAACACTATCTTTTACTCTTTTTTAATCTTAAAATTCACTTACAAAATGTTTATGACTTGTGTACATATGTTACTGTTGAGAGACTCATGGGTTGTATATTATAGGCGGAGCTTTGATCACAATGTACGGTATGTTCACTGGGGTGGTATTGTCAAATCTTCATGCTGTGGATCTGACTTCCAGTAGAAATTTAGCCATCATTGGAACATCAATATTTACCGGTTTGATGGTTCCACACTGGATAGAACAATATCCAGATGAACTTGCAACAGGTGCGTTTCAGTGTTCGTTAAACTTATTATTGCATTGGGCTTGTAAACGGTGTGGAAGTAAGTAAGCAATAAATAAATTAGTATTAGATCAAGTTTCTGCAACTGTACATGCAATGATAAGGACAAACTGAACTTGTATGAACATTTCAAGCAAAACTTAATTAGCATATGGAATAAGCAATTATGAATATGAAAGTAACTGTTTCAACGTAAGCATAACTTATCGGAGATAAAAATTTATTACCCCTGATTCGATTTTGTTCGTTTGACGTTTGTCAAGTTCTACTCTAAGAACACCGTTACTTTTGACAGGCAGTGATAAAGCAGACGAGATTTTGAAGATATTACTTGGTAATCCCAATATGTTTGGGGGTGTTCTTGCGTGTTTCCTTGACAACACTGTTCCAGGCAAGTATACATCACTCAAATGACTGTCAATCTCATCTTTGTAAGACGTCATTTGTGTGGTCCTCAACGTGTTTAATATGATTTGTTCAGAATTGAATTTGGCATTAAGACACAGTTCTTTGAGGAAGATTTCAAAGGTCGTTTTTACCATATGCATGTTTTTCCAACTTCATGTGGTTCTACCCAATGACATCTATTAATTTATTAGACACAAAGTTAAGGCTGATCCGACAGACTTTCTAATGGAGTGGTTCACCTTTACAATATCATTACTCAGTTCTCAGGTCGTGAACGTCAAGTTTGCTAAATATGGATCGATGGTAAGCCCTCACATCTGCAAAATCTGTTGGTTTATGTGCATGTCAAAATAATCTCTAATGATGCTATTAAATGAATGAATGAATGGTAGATTTCCTTCATGTTGCTTCTAAATAAAATTGATACATCTCGTCAACATCATGCAGGTACCATAGAGGAACGTGGTATTGCCACGTGGCAGAATGTAGATGATCCTAATACACCAAAGAAAGTTTACGTAGCTGGTTACAAGGTGTACTTACCATGGTTACCAGAGAAAATGAAACAATCCAGGATATTGAAGTATATACCTTTCCTTCCACATCAGGACGAAGAGGAAAGAACTCTGACACAAGATCTTCAGGAAGTTATTAGTACGTCTTACTTGCTATGCCTTAAAATTCAATAATCCCAAGTTCACTAAGCTCAATTTAATTTGAAAATTGTTTAGCAACTTAATAATACAATGTATTTCACATACAAATAAGCATATATAATTATTATAAAACTCTATCATTGTTCTAGTACAGTAACTATATTCTATCTAAAATTTCATCAATTTCTATTCTTTATTGTTCTCCACATTCTCTGTAACGTATACATTCACACCATTAGGCATCACTTTGTTGGGCTAGCTATGAACAATCCAAATCAAACAAAAAACTGCTAAGTTTGATGCTAATTAAATTAATAAAATACAGCCAAACATGTGTCAGCGACTACTTCTGAATAAAAGCCACCCTGTGAATAAAGTTCATTCTTTTAAAAACCGTCATTGATTATTCAGTTCTAATGACCCCAGAATAAAGACTGTCTGTCAATAAAGGTCACATTTTCTCTTACACAACGGTGGCCTTCGTTCACAGGTTTGACTGTACATACATTTACAATGAGGGTTGTTTTAAATATACATTGTAGTATCAATTGAAAAATCGAGGATTCACAATATCATGTTTTAAGCCTTGGTCATTTTGTGTATTTTCAGATCCAGATTCTACAAAATTATAAATACAAAAATGTATCAGATTTGACGATTTTCAGAGGAGAAGTATAGGTCCCAAGCCAGCGACTTGTATGATAAACACTGTATATCTATATCACCATATACATAAACTCTAATTAATCAACTAAAGGACATTTATTTGCTATGACCAAGATAGCGACTTTCTTAGGCAAAGGAATTACCATAATAAAAGTTTGAGCTGTACATACATATACATGTCATACCTTATTGAACAATTAAGTGGCAATGTTGTAATTAAGTGATGTTCATTCAAACAGTTGTATCATAGTTTTAATCTTGATCATTTGTGAGAATTGAGAGAGGTAAATCCAGCCAGCATGCACCTCAAAATGTTTCAAGGAATGTTTCTCAAGAGAGTGAACTACAGGACTATTCTAAATTGTATCCTATTGAAATCACTATTTTACATATGACTATAACAACCAGTAACTAATATATTTTTACTAATTTTACTATTATAATTATACTTTTACATGTATATACTTTTAGCATGATTTTTTCTTTAGAATTAAATATTTTATCTATCAGCTCTCTGAGAACTCTTACTAATGGTGTACAATTCTTTAATACGAATCAGTGAAGCGCTGTTACACAAATTTGTATATATATATATGTTCATCATATATCATACATAAACACATTAGTCCGCATATAAAACGGACACTATATACTAATGCTCTTGTAATGTCAGCCTTTTTATGGCCACTCGTTTCCGGGATAATAATTCCTCGACTTTTGACCTATTGGAATTAAAATCAATAGGGGTCATATACATGCAATGACCAACCTCCCAACCAAATTTGAGGACCTTAGTCCAAATCACTCTCTAGTTCTTTGTCAGACGAAGATTTTTGTTTACTAAAGGTCACCTGTGACGTTCTGACCGAAATGGGCAAAGCAATACATCCCCATTTCTTCGAAAAGGGGCATACATATATATGACGCCCAGTTCACCAAACCAATTTCCCTGGATTGTATTCTAACCAGTAAACTACATTTCGTAAAATGTTCAATGAAGTTTATGACCTGCCGCAACCAGGATACAAACCCGGATCGCCGGTGAAGCATAAAATTTTGACCCCGTGAAAAATTATCCTATCGGTCATTTTCCAACGGATTATTGATCAGTTTTCAAGGTAATAATGTATTTTATATTCACACGATTTGTTCAGGTTTTTCGAGGTACTTTCATTGTGTTTTGAAAGTGTCTGGCACCGATTTTATTTTGTTTGAAATGCTGACAAATTGCACGAAACGTTAAAAAATATCACCCATAGCTGAAACAAGAATTGTGCACACAGAGAATGCATGGTTGGTGCCGAAAGTGAGAACGTTTATTCAGTGAATCTTGGAAAGCTAGCTAAAACTTGGCAAGCCTCCGGATAAACTTTCCCCTCGGCACCATCCATATTTGCATTCGATTTTTCCAGATAAGTACCAAAACGCCTTTTACTTGTATACACATATATATGTATATACATAGTGCCTCAGCAATATAACCCCATGCAATTTTAATCGTCATAATATTTGGAATAAAAGTAATAAAAGAATAATTTAAATATCAACTTTCTGTACAGCACTGTCTCGTTTTAATGATATAAAAAAGCACAATGATTTGTAACAAACCACGTAACCTACTGACTGGATAATTATATCTAAGTTTATATGGCCATTGTTTCATTGTGTGTAAAAATAGATTTATAAACAAAATGAATTAATTTATATGATAGAAAGTACCCTCAACTTACACAATAAAGTGTTGCATCGCTAATTTATACATTAATTTTCACAGACCTTAATACAAGCATTCGTTATCAATCTTTACACTCTTGTAGAATGAATCATTTGTAAAACATTCAACACATATAACACTGGCTTACAAGCTGGGAGTTTGGCCACTATCTATAAATCTATTGTTTTTATTTCATGTCATAAGTAATACATGTACTGTTGTTAACGCTACTTGTTTCCCAGTTGTGATACTACAACAAGCAATGTATGTCATCGTAACATTATTATTGGCACAGAGACAAATACACAACAACCCATCTATAAATCCATAGGGCAATAAATTTGATCACCTAGGCCTACACCATTACGACAGTTGCATGATACTGTTTTCCATAATGTGCCTTGTGGTACATGGTAGTGGATCATCTCCATGCATGGCAATTTCACTCTCACAATAATGAAACACACATTCATATAAATAATATTATATTTCATAACTATTACAATAACATAATCAAGCGGTATACAGATAAGACAATATTTATTACAATTATTGAAACTAAAGTACATATTAAGTAGCAATGGCAGTTTATAATATATCAAAATATTTTCTACTGTTATTTAAATGTCTACCACATACATAAGTAATATCATAATAAATAAATCTGTCGTTTCATGACTTTAAACAAGAAACGCGACAATGCCACGAAACCAGGTTTTCCACAGAACTCTAGAATTCTGCACTTGAAGGCTTTATCAGTGGTTCCGTTTCCAGTGCAGCTAATAAGTTAACAGTGACCTTTACCCTACTGGCATAGATTGAAATCACAAGCTTAGTTTCCATGTAAGCTACCAACACACAAAATTTCACCGCAATATCTTAATCCTTAATTAAGTTATTCACGGGAAAAATTATTTTCTATTTTTAGTAACAGTGATCTTGAACAAACTGATCCCAAATACAATACCAAGCTAAGCTTTCATGCAAGGCTGCTAAATACCCAGTTTAGTAAAGATTAGTCATTCTAAAATTAAGTAATTGACCGGAAACTGATTTCTTTATTTAGTAACAGTGACCTTGACCCTACTGGCCCTTAATGCAATACAAAAGCATGGACTGGATGTAAGCTACCTACACACAAAATTTCTTCGCAATATCTCAATTCTTACTTAAGTTATTGACCGGACACTGATTTTCTATTTTGAGTAACAGTGACCTTGACCCTACTGGCCCTTGATGCAATTCAAAAGCATGGACTGTATGTAAGCTACCTACACACAAAATTTCTTCACAATATCTCAATTCTTACTTAAGTTATTGACCGGACACTGATTTTCTATTTTGAGTAACAGTGACCTTGACCCTACTGGCCCTTGATGCAATTCAAAAGCATGGACTGTATGTAAGCTACCTACACACAAAATTTCATCGCAATATCTTAATCCTTAATTAAGTTTTTCACCGATAACCGATTTTCTACTTTTAGTAACAGTGACTTCGACCATGACCAAACTGACCCCAAATATAATCCTAAGCAAAACTTTCATGCAAGGATGCAAAATACCCAGTTTAGTCAAGATCAGCCATTCCAAACTTAAGTTTTTGACCGGAAACTGATTTTCTATTTGTAGCAACAGCGACCTTGACCTGACTGACCCCGAATACAATTCCAAAGTAGATTTTTATGCAAGGATGCTAAATACCCAGTTTAGTCAACATTGGTCATTCCGAACTTAATGTATTGACCGGAGAATGATTTTCTATTTTTAATAACAGTGACCTTGACCCTACAGATCCCAAATATAATACCGAGGTAGGTTTTCATTCAAGGATGCAAAATACCAAGTTTAGTCAACATTGGTGAAAACCTAATAGAAAACAAATTCTAGATCATTCAATATCACTAGTATATAGAGGATATTAAATGAGTGTGGATTCCATATTGAATTTATTGAACGAGTTGAATAAAACAGTATGAAATGAGCCTCTATACGAGTTCAATAAATTCAAAACGCAATCTACACAAATCTAATATTCTTTTTATCACATACCCTGAAAATACAGCGAAAACCAACCTACCTGTTTGACATTGCTATTGATAACAAAAGAGTGACACAAGTGTAATAAGGCTTTTTAATCAGGAGCACAAAAAATAGTTCCATTATGAAACTTCATAAATAATAAAAACGTGAACTTATCTAACGATATAAATAGTGTCTTTGTATACTCAAGTTGGTAAAATCAATTCCACATTACACATGTGAAGTTATAAATTTTGATGACAAACAGCGTAGTAATAAATTCATGTGAATCGGTTCATTTGCATATTATATGTACGGCCGTGCCATATCGTTTTTACGGCATGGGTATGCGATAATTTATATTTCTACAAAGGACTGCATTAAAAATACCATCTACAAATACCATGTTATTTTCATTATTTGCATAAATAGTACAACAATAAATAGTAGAACAATATGAAAACCATGTAAAATAAACCATAGAAATTGGGAACAAGAGGGCCATGATGGCCCTATAAATGCTCACCAGGAGAAAAGGTCATTTGGAGATTAACATTGTTGAAGTTTTCTATACGAGTCTAAGTAAGATCAAGTGACCCATCTGGGCCGTTTTTATCCCATGGCCATTATATGAACAGATTTAAAAGAGGTCCATTAGACAAAGCTAGATACCAAATATCTTAGCTCTAGGCCTTGTGGTTTCGGAGAAGATTTTTTAAAATGTTCCTATATAAAATAGAATAAACCCAAGGGCAGGGCTAATTTTGACCCCGGGGCCATAATTTGAACAAACTTGGTAGAGGTCCACTAGATAATGCTATATACCAAATATCTTAGCTCTAGGCCTTGTGGTTTCGGAGAAGATTTTTTAAATTTTCCTATATAAGTCTATTTAAATCAAGTGACCCCCGGGGTGGGGCCAATTTTGACCCTTGGGCAATAATTTGAACAAACTTGGTAGAGGTCCACTAGACAATGCTACATACCAAATATCTAAGCTCTAGGCCTTGTGGTTTCGGAGAAGATTTTTTAAATTTTCCTATATAAAATAGAATAAACCCCAGGGCAGGGCCAATTTTTACCCTAGGGTAATAATTTGAACAAACCTAGTAGAGGTCCACTAGATAATGCTACATACCAAATATCTTAGCTCTAGGCCTTGTGGTTTCGGAGAAGAATATTTTTTTAAATTTTCCTATATTAAGTCTATATAAATCAAGTGACCCCCGGGGCGGGGCCACTTTTGACCCTAGGGCAATAATTTGAATGTGTTTATTTCAACAAATCCTGTTCTATCCTATTTCCAATAAATAAGGTGCAAATTGTTCAATAACAACACCGTATTTGTACTTAAGAAGATCACAATAATAACAAACATGTTCTGCAACACCATCTTTTACTCTTTTTTAATCTTTAAATTCAATTACAAAATGTTTATGTGTACAGCTGTTACTGTTGAGAGACTCATGGGTTGTATATTATAGGCGGAGCTTTGATCACAATGTACGGTATGTTCACTGGGGTGGTATTGTCAAATCTTCATGCTGTGGATCTGACTTCCAGTAGAAATTTAGCCATCATTGGAACATCAATATTTACCGGTTTGATGGTTCCACACTGGATAGAACAATATCCAGATGAACTTGCAACAGGTGCGTTTCAGTGTTCGTTAAACTTATTATTGCATTGGGCTTGTAAACGGTGTGGAAGTAAGTAAGCAATAAATAAATTAGTATTAGATCAAGTTTCTGCAACTGTACATGCAATGATAAGGACAAACTGAACTTGTATGAACATTTCAAGCAAAACTTAATTAGCATATGGAATAAGCAATTATGAATATGAAAGTAACTGTTTCAACGTAAGCATAACTTATCGGAGATAAAAATTTATTACCCCTGATTCGATTTTGTTCGTTTGACGTTTGTCAAGTTCTACTCTAAGAACACCGTTACTTTTGACAGGCAGTGATAAAGCAGACGAGATTTTGAAGATATTACTTGGTAATCCCAATATGTTTGGGGGTGTTCTTGCGTGTTTCCTTGACAACACTGTTCCAGGCAAGTATACATCACTCAAATGACTGTCAATCTCATCTTTGTAAGACGTCATTTGTGTGGTCCTCAACGTGTTTAATATGATTTGTTCAGAATTGAATTTGGCATTAAGACACAGTTCTTTGAGGAAGATTTCAAAGGTCGTTTTTACCATATGCATGTTTTTCCAACTTCATGTGGTTCTACCCAATGACATCTATTAATTTATTAGACACAAAGTTAAGGCTGATCCGACAGACTTTCTAATGGAGTGGTTCACCTTTACAATATCATTACTGAGTTCTCAGGTCGTGAACGTCAAGTTTGCTAAATATGGATCGATGGTAAGCCCTCACATCTGCAAAATCTGTTGGTTTATGTGCATGTCAAAATAATCTCTAATGATGCTATTAAATGAATGAATGAATGGTAGATTTCCTTCATGTTGCTTCTAAATAAAATTGATACATCTCGTCAACATCATGCAGGTACCATAGAGGAACGTGGTATTGCCACGTGGCAGAATGTAGATGATCCTAATACACCAAAGAAAGTTTACGTAGCTGGTTACAAGGTGTACTTACCATGGTTACCAGAGAAAATGAAACAATCCAGGATATTGAAGTATATACCTTTCCTTCCACATCAGGACGAAGAGGAAAGAACTCTGACACAAGATCTTCAGGAAGTTATTAGTACGTCTTACTTGCTATGCCTTAAAATTCAATAATCCCAAGTTCACTAAGCTCAATTTAATTTGAAAATTGTTTAGCAACTTAATAATACAATGTATTTCACATACAAATAAGCATATATAATTATTATAAAACTCTATCATTGTTCTAGTACAGTAACTATATTCTATCTAAAATTTCATCAATTTCTATTCTTTATTGTTCTCCACATTCTCTGTAACGTATACATTCACACCATTAGGCATCACTTTGTTGGGCTAGCTATGAACAATCCAAATCAAACAAAAAACTGCTAAGTTTGATGCTAATTAAATTAATAAAATACAGCCAAACATGTGTCAGCGACTACTTCTGAATAAAAGCCACCCTGTGAATAAAGTTCATTCTTTTAAAAACCGTCATTGATTATTCAGTTCTAATGACCCCAGAATAAAGACTGTCTGTCAATAAAGGTCACATTTTCTCTTACACAACGGTGGCCTTCGTTCACAGGTTTGACTGTACATACATTTACAATGAGGGTTGTTTTAAATATACATTGTAGTATCAATTGAAAAATCGAGGATTCACAATATCATGTTTTAAGCCTTGGTCATTTTGTGTATTTTCAGATCCAGATTCTACAAAATTATAAATACAAAAATGTATCAGATTTGACGATTTTCAGAGGAGAAGTATAGGTCCCAAGCCAGCGACTTGTATGATAAACACTGTATATCCATATCACCATATACATAAACTCTAATTAATCAACTAAAGGACATTTATTTGCTATGACCAAGATAGCGACTTTCTTAGGCAAAGGAACTACCGTAATAAAAGTTTGAGCTGTACATACATATACATGTCATACCTTATTGAACAATTAAGTGGCAATGTTGTAATTAAGTGATGTTCATTCAAACAGTTGTATCATTGTTTTAATCTTGATCATTTGTGAGAATTGAAAGAGGTAAATCCAGCCAGCATGCACCTCAATATGTTTCAAGGACATAGTTTGTAAAAAGAGAGTGGACTACAGGACTATTCTAAATTGTATCGTATTGAAATCACTATTGTACATATGACCATAACAACCAGTAACTAATATATTTTTACTAATTTTACTATTATAATTATACTTTTACATGCATATACTTTTAGCATGATTTTGTCATTAGAATTAAATATTTTATCTGTCTGGTCTCAGAGAACTCTTTCTAATAGTGTACAATTCTTTAATACGAATCAGTGAAGCGCTGTTACACAAATTTGTATATATATATATACACCTGGAAATAAGTTAAGCACAACCCCGAAATTTAAAATTGGTTGTGATTGAAAGCACTGTCATGAGATGACGACTTAATTGAGCTAAGAAATCGTAATTTGATAAGTAGCGATAGCAATTTAGTAATCATAAACCAGTAAATTTATGAGTTTAGTATATTCTTATCCTAATTATTGAAGCATAAGCAAATGTGTTGTTTTTTACCAAAAATGTAGGTGTTTATAAGTATGGTGTTGGAGCGTTTACAAAACATTTACTGGTGGATATTTTTGGTTAATGTTGACGATTACTTAACCTTAAATGACATTATGTAGCCAAATTTTTAATTACGTGTGTAACCGCCACGTGCCCGGATGACAGCCTCAACCCTTCTCCTCACAGCCTCAACCCTTCTCCTCATACTACCAGTTAGGCGTCTAATGCGATTTTGAGATAGATTTTGCCATTCTTGGTGCAGAGCTTGTTCTGTATTTTCCGGCCCAGGATCTCCCGAGCCCATGCTGTAACACAGTTTTTGCAACGGAATGCCATCACCACCATTCCCTGGCTTGCCATGAGTTCTGATTTAAACCCACTGGAACACGTGTGGGAGATCCTGGGCCGGAAAATACAGAATTTGGACCCACCTATAGTCGTAATAATTCCTCGACTTTTGACCTATTTGAATTAAAATCAATAGTGGTCAAATACATGCAATGACCAATCTCCCAACCAAATTTGAGGACCTAAGGCCAAATCACTCTATTTCTTTGTCAGACGAAGATTTTTGTTTACTGAAGGTCACCTGTGAGTAATAATGGGCGTAACCCTGGTACCATTTGTGCCCAGGTTGGTACCAGAAGTAAACAAAATTGTGACAAATTAGGACAAATTGGAATCCATATTGGGTACCCAAAAAAGTATGAATTGAATTTTAGGAATGTTCTGGGTACTGTGTGTGTTTTGTTATTTGTACTGTATAGACTAAATATTCATTTGAGACAATGAGAGAATTTTCTTTCGAAAAGACATGGTGGCCCTGAAAAGGGCCGTTGATGGTTTGTGGCCCTGAAAAGGGCCGTTGGTCATGGTTGGTAGCTGTTAGTCGGATCTTCATTTCTTTATTTCTTTACCATACTTGCCCCGAGGTTGTTTCTCAAGGTCATGTTTTCGTTTCTTCGTTTCTGTCATCTCCGGTTTCTTTTTGTCATGCTCCGGTTTCTTTTTCTCATGCTCCGGTTTCTTTTTCTCATGCTCCGGTTTCTTTTTCTCATGCTCATGCTTTCGTTTCTTTGAATCATACATAAACTGTACAGGTACAATCATTTCTTGTGGCTTAAACCGTACTTCTTGATTTTACATGAGTCTGACCATCTCTTGCATCACTTGATTCATCTGTACCATTTCTTCCTTGATACCTTGTAGAACAGACAATCCCGTTGTAGGCTTTGTATCACCCATTGTATTAGACTGTTTATCCGTCATAAGCTGTGTATTCGCCATAGACTGTATAGGCTGTGTATTCGCCATAGGCTGTATAGGCTGTGTATTCGCCATAGGCTGTATAGGCTGTGTATTCGCCATAGGCTGTATAGGTTGTGTATTCGTCATAGTGGGTTGTACATCTACCATAGGCTGTACATCTACCATGGGTTGTATTGGCTGTACATCTACCATGGGGGGCTGTACATCTACCATGGACTGTATTGGCTGTACAGTGGTTGACTGTATTGGCTGTACTGTGGCTGCCTATACTGTAGTTGACCGTACTTTGGCTGGTTGTACTTCTGTTGGTTGTAATGCATACCCGCATTCGGGTCTATCAACTCAGATGATTCTAGTGCTTCTCTCAATACATCGTATGGCATGTTGAAGGACTCCATGCTAGATAATGAAAAAATAGTGTCTGTGCCGGGGGTATTTATACTTTTTGCCTGCACGCGCCAGTGTTCTATTAGGTCACGGTCAATTGTGAGAAGTTTTTTTTTGAATACGTGTGACACTTCAAGTTTTTTTTGTCTTTGTGTGACACTTCAAGTTTTTTTGTAGCAGTGTGGCACTTCAAGGTTGTGTCAAATTCAAGGTTATATTGTATCAGTGTTATATTGTATCACTGTTATACTTTGTAGAAAAATACATCATAAAATCACAGCAATTTGCATACATTTGTGGGAATACTTTGTACACATCATACAATCACAGCACTTTGTAGAAAATACATCATACTATCACAGCACTTATATTTGTAGGAAATGCTTTGTACACGTTATACTATCACAGCAATTTACAGACTGTATACTTAATATATACTATCACAGCAATTTGAATACTGTACACTTAATATATACTATCACAGCACTTTGTGGGAAATACTTTGTACATCACAGCACTTTGCATACATTTGTGGGAAATACTTTGTACACATCATACAATCACAGCAATTTGCAGACTGTACACTTAATATATACTATTACAGCACTTTGTAGGAAAAAATGTTATAATGTTTATAGAAAACTCTATAAAACGTACACTTACCCCACACCATCTACGCACCAGCATATTAAGTTTATAAATGACGTCATGATTTGACGTCATCAAATAGGAATGTAAATATAGTAGTAAATAGTAAAGTATGATAATATTGACAATATGAGAATGATTCTTTCTGAATTGTATGGGGGCCCTGAAAAGGGCCGTTGGTGGTCCTGAAAAGGACCGTTGGTGCTTGTATGGGAATTAATGGCGTTGACCGCATCTCCCCATACAAGCGGGACACCACTTGTCCCATTTCTGCACATCCTTGGGATCTGGCGTGGGTTGGTACAGCTCCGACGGAACCTCCGTGAGCTCATCTTCCCAGTTCTCTGGGGTTGATTCTTGAGGGGTATCCCCCCAGTCCTCTTCCCCAGAGCTGACCACGACCTCCTCTTCAAACTTCTTCCCCTCTCTTAGGGTCTTGACCTCCAAGCGCAGCTCTTCCAACTGCATCTCAAGTTGTTCAATATACCGCCCTAAGGCAGCATATTTTCTTTTGATAATGTTAACTGTACGCTGAGACATCTTGATACAGAATGAAATTAGATCAAGGCAAGGTCACTGACTCTCATATGATACAAGGACTCTGATTGGTCCATTTTAACGGTATTTCATTGGTCCATTTTAACGGTATTTCATTGGTCTATTTTACTGGCATTTCATTGGTCTGTTCTAGGTCAGTGTTTTTCTCATGTTCCATAGCTCATTTATGTTTCATGATTCAACATGGGCAACTGCTTGAAAAGTTCTTCTGATGAACCTGATGAGTTACAAGAAGATGTTTGGGTGGTCAAGATGGGTAATTTGTACCCAGACTTGTCTGAATTCCAAGATGTTAGTGTTGTCAAGATGGATATCAAGATGGGTAATTTATACCCTGACCTTGCCATCTTTTATGATGAGGATTTGAGAGCCAACTATTGGCGATACATATTTCTTGCAGAAATGCAATGAATTACCCAACGGCCCTTATTAGGGCCACCATATGTGTTAGATTCGTTTTATATCTCGAGCAAAGACAAAAGCATATTACATTGTCTATCATTTTATTTTTGAAAACATTCTGAGTAACAAAGTACAACAAAGTACAACACAATACAACTCACTTAGTCTCCAATTTAAGTCTATACACAATTGTCCAACACATTGTCCAACACATTGTCTGGATTACACAAAGTCACTCACAGTTTTTGTTGGATTCTTTTTGTATTTACGTTTTTTCTTACTCTGTTCTGCGTCCTGTAGATCGACCTGTTCACCTTGTTTCTTAGGACAGTCTGCGATGAAATGTCCTTGTTCATGACAATAAAAGCATTCATTGTTGAAGGGTTCCGTACAGCTTGTAGAATAATGTCCTTTCTTTCCACAACGATAACACTTGATATGATCCCATGTTACATTTTTCTGTCCACAGAGCTGATCCGCTAAGTTGTTAAGCTCTTTAATTTTCTTCTTTAATGAATACATCAAAGTTTGATCTCGGTTCTCTTCAACTTGGTTCATTTTAGGATCGCTCATGTTGAAATGATAAAAAACGGACGGAGCGTACGTCTTTTATAGAGTGTCACGCGTTGTGACCTTGAACTTTATACAACTATAAAAAACGGCGGAGAAGTTTTAAGATCATAATCATGTCAGATACCGACAGTACTAGTGGTGAGGATGAACCTCCAACTAAACGAAGTAAGTTTGAGCCTGTGCGCGACTATTATGACATACAGTCACGCATGGAAAGAAAGTCAAGGAAATTTAAGACTCAATCCAAAGTATATGATGTGACATTTCAACCGTATAATCAATCGTTTGAATTTACAAACAGTTTGTTTAATGATATGATGGACCAACTCTACAAGAGATGTGAAGTGAGATCGAATGATCGAGTTCGAGTATCTATTCTACATCCTGATTTGGACTTTGGGATACATGTTCCGTTTAATAGGGCATCTCGTATTAGTGGAGATACATTATTGGATGAAATTGAACGTGTGGCACAGAGTAACCGTCAATTTAAAATTCATGATGGGGCGGCACAGATGGAAATTACGCATATTGCTATGCCACAGGGATCCGGAAAGAAAACGTTTAAAGCATCAAACTTATTCAGTATGCGGAAGTCAAAGACAAGTGTTGTGTGTATTGACAATAGTAAAGACTCTATGTGTTTAGCTAGATCGATTGTGGTAGGACGGTGCAAAGTACATGAAAATCAAACCCCGGAATGGAAAAAACGATGGAATCTAATACGTCAGTCTAAGAAAAATCTTCAAAAATACGAAGCTGAAGCATTATTAAAGCAAGTGGGTATTTCATCGGATCAGTCGTGTGGTATAGAAGAATACCAAAAACTACAGGACTATCTCTATCCCAGCTACGTGATTAAAATCCATCCACAGCATTATGGAAGTGAATTGTTATTCAAACCACCTGCTATGATTGAAAAAAGTCGTGTGATTCATATCTTTCACCATGATAATCATTATGACTGTATCGTATCCATTACCGGATTTCTCGGACGGGTTTATTATTGTGAATGGTGCGATATCAGTTATGATCACCGTGAAGGACACCAGTGTAGCCATATTTGTCAGTGTTATGCTCACACCCTGTGCCCAGCAGGACAATCTATAAGATGTCCGGATTGCCGTCGCCTATTCCAGAGTCAGGCATGTTTTGACAATCATAAAACGAAAACGGGAAAACAACGTAAAACCATTTGTGAATCCGTATGGAATTGTAAGAAATGTGGGCAAAAGGTGCTTGGAACGAAACGGAATCATGTTTGCCCAGGGACAAAGAAATGCAGGTGTTGTAAAGCCATAGTAGGACCAGATCATGACTGTTACATTCCAACGTATGAACCACCCGATAGAAAACAACCAGAAGTACCATTCATCTTTTTTGATTTTGAATGTCGTTTTGATTCTGGAGAACATATCCCTAATTTTTGTGTGGCTCAACGTGCTTGTGGTGACTGTATGTGTAAGTCAGTGAAAACTCCATGTGAGTATTGTGAAGAGGTGAATGAAGCCAGACAAATGACATTCCGTGGTGAAAGTACGTTACAACAATTCTGTACTTGGCTATTCCTCCCTACCCATCGAGGATCGACAGTGATAGCCCACAATGCTCAAGGCTATGACGCTCAGTTTATTCTTAGATATGTGGTTACTCAGGGGACGGCGAAACCCCAGTTGATTATGAATGGTAGTAAAATCATTCAATTGAGAGTGCATGGAATACGCATGATTGACTCCCTCAGTTTCCTGAGTATGACTCTCTCCGGTTTTCCCAATACATTTGGACTGACAGAGTTAGCCAAAGGATGGTTTCCATTCTATGCAAACACCTTGGCGTATCAAGATTATGTGGGACCTTATTTGCCGCTACACTTTTACAAACCGGATAGTATGAAACCAGAGCGACGTGAAGAGTTTTTAACCTGGTACAATGAAAGAAAAGGTGACGTATTTGATTTCCAAAAGGAAATGGAGAAATACTGTCAATCGGATGTGGACATTTTAAGACGCGGGTGTGGAGAATTTCGTCAACAATTATTGGACAGTGATCAAATAGATCCATTTACTGAAGCTACCACATTAGCTCAAGTGTGTAACAAAGCCTGGCGCAAAAATTCCATGCCACCTCATAGTTTAGCCGTGATTTCGGATGCCGGGTATCCCAATAAAACCCGGTATTCCATGAAAGGCATACGTTGGCTACAAATGATGGCTGTCACCGAAGAGATACATATTCGGCATGCCTTGAATAACAAAGGCGAAGTCAAAATTGGACCTTATTACGTGGATGGCTATTGTCAAGAGACCAACACCGTGTATGAATTCATGGGATGTTGGTACCATGGGTGCCCCACCTGTTTTCCTAACCGAAGTACCATCAATCCGTATACTTTGAGAAGCATGCAACAGGCCTATCACGATACGTATAAGCGACTGGAGTCTTTGAAAGAACAGGGGTACCCTGTTGTGGTCATGTGGGAATGTGAATTTGATCAGCGTTGTCAAAAGGATCCTGCCTATAAGACAAGAGTGGAACGATTCTATCATGGTCAAGACCCGATTCAACCCAGGGAAGCTTTGTTCGGAGGTCGTACGAATGCCGTTCGACTGTATCATGAAGTAGACAACGATCAAGAAATCAAATATGTGGATATTTGTTCTCTCTATCCGTATGTGAACAAGTACAGGGCTTATCCGATAGGCCATCCAGTGATCATGAGTCAAGAACAAATTGATCAACAGCATATTGAGAAATACAAAGGACTGATTAAATGCCGTGTTCTACCCCCGCAAGATTTATGGATGCCTGTCTTACCCATACACTGTAATAGTAAAATGGTGTTTACGCTATGCCGTACCTGTGCTGAGAAGGAGATGGATTATTGTACACATTCATCGTATGAACGGTTCTTGTATGGCACATGGACTCATGTTGAATTGGCTAAAGCTATTGCTTTAGGCTATCAAGTATCAAAAGTGTATCATGTATGGCACTGGGATGAATGGAGTACGGACGTCTATCGGCAATACATTGACAAATACTTGAAAATGAAACAAGAGGCTAGTGGATATCCTCCAGGGGTGGATACGGAAGAGGCTCAAGATAAATTTAAACAAGATTATTTTGAAGCAGAAGGAATTCGTTTGCAACAGGTGGAGAAAAATCCAGGAAAACGAGCTTTTGCCAAAACCATGCTGAATTGTCTCTGGGGTAAAAATGCTCAAACTAACCTCTTGCCTAAAACAGAGTATGTTCATCGATTGGACCAGTTCTACGGAATACTGAACGATCCTAAAAAGTCTGTGAAATATGCAGAGTGTTTTGATCATGATGAATTCATGTTAATGAATTATACTGATGAATCGGACAAAGCAGACCCTCATTCATCATCCAATCCTGTGGTGGCTTCATTTGTGACGGCTTATGCTCGATTAGAACTGTACAAAGTGCTTGAACCTCTAGGAAAGTGAGTACTGTATTTTGACACAGACAGTTGTATGTACATTCATGACCCTGATGGCTATAATGTTCCTATTATCTCCAGTCGATTGGGAAAATGGACAGATGAGGTACCAAAGGGTCGTATTGTGAGATATGTCGCTTTAGGTCCAAAGAACTATGGCTATGAATACATTGAAAACGGTGAACTCCATCAAAAATGCAAAGTGAAAGGCATTACGTTAGACTACAATGCCACTCAACAAGTGAATTTCAATACGATGGTGGATTGTGTGAAAGACAGACACCATTATTCGACCGTAGTTGAATATGCTTCTCGGATTAAACGTCATAAGGACAGAACCGTGACCAGTGAGAAACAAGTCAAAACATTTCGTTCGGTGTATACCAAACGTATTGTGGTCGAGAATCATATGACTGTGCCTTATGGTTATCTACATGACTGACCTTGACCTTTTAGGATACCTTTTGACCTAGAACAAGTCATCTAAAATTCATTATTCATAAAGACATGGATTGGATACCCTTACTACCGATAGAGCTGAGACTTAAAATTTATCGTTATGTCATGTGGGCTAACGCTAAAACATGGAAGATGGAGTTAGTGCACACATGGGCTACTCATAATGCTATACATAGCTTACAACATACAAATCATCGACGGATAGAGAGACTGTTGAAGGATGTAGGTGATCGCCAGGACTTGTCATTCAACCAAAAATTACCTATTCTACGAAAACTGAATGTGGTACAACAAAGCTTAGATCGTATGTTATCTACGACATGGGATTTTTTAATCCACGATGCTAATTTGAGCGACGTATCTGCCTTAGCTAACAATTTTCGTTCTACCCCCAATGTGATATGGTTCAGTATGGCTGAAGAGGACAATGGGAGATCTCACCCCGGATGGCGTCAGTATTCACAGTTTAAAATACGTGGTATCATGGTATTTAAGAGACAGGTACCGTTCACTCATGTTATTCATATTCTACAGTATCGTGCCGTGTTCTATAAATTAAGGCATCGCTTAAGAGAAGTCAAAGACGAGATTGAAGCCGTTCATGCGAATCGACCTAGAATAGTGATTTGTTCAGGAAATATTCAATTATGGTTAAACCATCTAGACGATTTATAAGTTTATATTACATTTTGGATTTTGAGCTGTATACGGATACGTTATACAGTATTGTACAAGATGACCTTGTCAAGGTCAAGGACATTCGCGCGTGGATTCTGAACCCTCACACGTTTGAACTATTTAGACAGATGATTCGTGATGCTATGATCAGTGCACACTTAGACTTGAAAGCTATCCATCGAGACGATTGGAATACTTATGTATGTAACGATAGAGTGATTCACACGATTCAAGAATGGAACAGTTTGATATTATGAACCATACCCTGTTGAGAAAAGCATTGGTATTTGCTTATCGTATGAAGATACCTGAAGGTCATCATTCTCTGGAATGGATTCGACAACAGTTGAGTACACCAGACATGTTTGAAGAAATGAAACATGGACTTCATGTGATGAATTCATTTTATAAACAATCAGTACCCATGGACTTGAGTGAAACGGATTGGTTCAAACAGGTGGTGAACAATGACTCTGTGTTAACATTTCTGAGTCAATTTGGACATTCAGAATGTGTGTTTGAATTTTCTGACAAACTGTTGTTACCCTTACATGACATGTGTTGTTCTTGTTGTGATTATTCTTGTACTCATACATAAACTTGTTACACAAATAAATAAAATGTTTTTCTTCCAATAGTGTTAGTTGTGATTTTCACGTCATGGAGTCCAGTTTACTTTTTAAGCATCCTTGCAATATGTTTATCGCAGGCCCTAGTGGCTCTGGTAAAACACAATTCGTAAAAAAGGTGTTGGAATACAAATCAGATTTGTTTCAAGTAGTACCAGAGCGTATTGTATGGTGTTACAAAGAATGGCAAGTAGCCTATGCACAATTACAAGAACAAGAACCTAGTATTCGGTTCATACAGGGGATACCTGACGAGGATGAAGAGATAGTAGAGGATACATCCATTCCTCATTTAATTATATTTGATGACATGCTTGGTGATAAAGATGAAGAGAAAATCAAATTATGGTTTACACGAAAAGGTCACCATCGTAATGCTAGTGTGATCTACATTACACAAAACATGTTTCAACAATCGAAAGCCAGTCGTACCCTGAGTTTAAATGCACATTACATGATCTTATTTCAAAACACAAGAGATAAAGGACAAATCAAAGTGTTGGCGAATCAAATTCAATTGCCACACTTGTTACCCGCTTATCAAGATGCTATCTCTACACCTCATGGGTATTTAGTGATTGACTTTCACCCTCAAACACCAGACAGTTATCGGTTAAGAACTGATATTTTTCATCACTGGATCACTGGAGAAAAACGTGGGCCAGTTGTGTATATATAAACATCGTTTACTCATATAAGATCATTCAGTCATCATGTCAGCCACAGCCATAGCTCAATCGTTAGAACATTTGGGTCAGGAACGAGACCCTACTGTACGGGAGCAAATGCTAAGGTCTGGATTAAAAGAAATGCTCAAGTGGTTCACCTTAGCAGCAAAGGTGATTTTAAAAAAGAAAATTGTGCTACCTAAACAAACACAAAACTTTATGCAAAAACATCAGCATGAATTAGAGCAGCTGGGAGATGATCAAGTGGACATGGATACTAAACGTCAACTCATATTGAAACCAGGAGGAGGTGGATTTCTTGGTGGAGTCATGATACGAAGTTTACTCCGATGGAATGGTCAAAAGACGATTCGTAAATTTGTAAAATCTCCAGCTAAAAAAGCCAGAAAAGCGCCTGCTAGAAAACCTAGAAAAGCTCCAGCTAAAAGAGCAAGAAAAGTACCAGCCAGAAAAGCTCCAGCTAAAAAAGCTAGAAAATCGCCTGCCAAGATCAATGAACGTTTTATTACTCTCCGTCGTCGAAAGCAAACCACTTCAACACCCTCTATGGCTGTAACTCCAATCAGTAAGTTACAATGGTCTCCTATCAGTCCTGTGAGTAGTTTGAGCTTTAGCTCATCTAGAAATTCATCTAAAAGCTCATCTCAAAATTCTTCTAGAAGTGGACCAAGCAGTTTTAGCACACCTAAAAGTTTAAGAAGTTCATCTAGAAGTTTTCTAGAAGTGGACCAAGCAGTTCATCTAGAAGTTCAAGAAGTTTATCAAGAAGTGAACCAAGCAGTTCTTCAAGAAATTTATCTAAAAGCTCATCTCAAAATTCTTCTAGAAGTGGACCAAGCAGTTTATCTAGAAGTTCGCCAAGTAGTTTGAGTTATTCAAGAAGTTATTCAAGCAGTGGGCCAAGCAGTTTATCTAGAAGTTATTCTAGAAGTTCACCAAGTAGTTTGAGTTATTCAAGCAGTGGGCCAAGTAGTTTGAGTTCTTCAAGAAATTCATCTAGGAGTTCATCCAGTAGATCATCTAGTAGATCATCTCCCAGTTCAAGAAGTTCACCAGACACTCCATTGTGCCGTTTTTCACCCCTATCCTTGTCTACCTTATCAAGACAGGCTGTCTTGAAACCCCTTTTGAGACATCGTATTCACCTGATGAGACAGGGCCCTATGAATCCAGCTTCAAGACAAGCCTTTGATGCTTTAGTATAAAAGCTGTGAAGAAGTAAAAACAGGTATTATTTGACATAATGGCACCAAAGCGACCACTCCTGCATAAATACGGACATCTGGTTTTGGGTTTAACTCAAGCCCCAGATGGGTTAAGAAGAAAGATGATACATGGAGCATCTAAAGAAATGATTCAATGTGTGGCAGAATGCTGTCAGAATGTTTTAAAAGGCAATGTTGCCTTATCCCCCTCTAAAAAGCAAAGGTTGAAGTCCAAGCGTCAACATCTCCGCACTTTAGCAGATAAAAGAGTATCCATTCAAAAAAAGAAACGTGTGTTGAATCAAAAAGGAGGATTATTTCCATTACTAGCTCTTCCTCCAATCATTGCTAAAGCTGTTGCTGCAGGAGCACTCAGTGGAGGTGTTGCCACACTGGTGAAAAAGCTATGAAGAAAATGGCTATCGTCCCATTCAAAATGCTAGAAGAGATGAATCGATGGAAAACAGAACAACGACCACGTTTACCTCCTCCCCCGCAAGTCAGTCAAACATCCGATTTACAGAAACAAATGGGAGACGTATTACAAAATGAATCGTTGTCTGAATCAGAAAAAGCACAACACTATGGGCAAGTCTTGCAAAAGTTTCAACTGTCTCATCAAAAAGCACGTGAACCGGCTACTCTGGCTGCACCAGTTGCACCGGCTGCACCGGTTGTTCCAGCTGCTCAAGGTGCACAAGGGGCACAAGCGGCTCCTGCTACATTGACGGATCGGATTCTTGAAAGTGTTCCTACTACCATGCGTCGAAAAACTCAGCTTTTATTACACTTTCTACAAAATCATCCCCACATGTCATGGAATGATCATGGGATGTTGGAATACCATGGAAAACCAATACAAGGATCCAACATTATTGATTTGGTCAATGATGTCATACGTCATAGAAAAGGGTCGGAGCCTAGAGGATGGGAACAGTTTTCTAGTGGACTAAGAGATGTCAATGTACCACAAGAAGTGATAGGAAATAAACGGAGATGGTCATGGATGCAAAAAGCAGACGATTCGGAGGAAGATGATGAATTTGATAGTTTTGTTGAGTCTCGTTCACCTATAAGTAAACGGATGAAAGCAGAACCTATAAGTAAACCTGTCAAACAGATGAAAGCAGAACCTAAGTGGGAAGCCTACTAGACAACATGAACAAAAAGGTAGACAGTCTGTTACATCAGATTTATTATGATCCCCATCATCCGGCTGGTTTTGGTGGGGTAGAACGTCTTACTACAGCAGCTCGAACTCAACTGAAATCCATTACACCAAGTCAAGTGCGATCCTGGTTGAAGGGACAAAAGACCTATACCCTGCACAAACCTATCCGTAGGGCATTCTCGAGACGGAAAACAATTGTGGGTGGTATTGATCATCAATGGCAAGCTGATTTGGCAGACATGCAATCCTTGGCTCAGTACAACACCCCTTATCGATATTTGTTGTGTGTCATTGACGTGTTTTCAGAATATGCTTGGGTCGTTCCCCTCAAGGATAAAACGGGGCTCACATTGGTGGAAGCGTTTCGCTCTATTCTTAAAACGAGACAACCTAAAGCGTTGCAAACCGATAAAGGAACAGAATTCAAGAATCAAAGGTTTCAACAGTTTTTAGACAAAGTAGGGATTCATTATTTTACGACTGAAAACCCAGAAACGAAGGCTAGTATAGTGGAACGTTTTCAACGAACCTTAAAATCACGCATGTGGAAATACTTTACGCATCATAAAACACGAAGGTATATTCAGGTATTGCCTGATCTCGTGCATGCCTATAATCATCGTGTTCATCGTAGTATACAAATGGCACCCGTATCCGTGAATGAGAATAACGAATCTCAAGTGGCCTTGACCTTGTATGGAAAATCAAGAAAAAAAGCGTCGACAACCCTTCATGTGGGAGATATTGTTCGTATCAATAAAACAAAACGTACATTTGATAAAGGTTATCTACCCAACTGGACCACTGAACTGTTTAAAGTGATCCAAGTCAAAAAGACCTCTCCTGCTACTGTGAAATTGACTGATTTAGACGGAGAACCCATATTAGGTTCGTTTTATTTCTCTGAAGTACAGGTTATAAAAGATGATGCTATCTATGAAATTGAATCAGTGCTCGCACATCGCCAGAGTAAGGTAGACGGAAGACGAGAAATTAAAGTGCATTGGAAAGGTTATCCTTCGAAATTTGACAGTTGGATTCCCGAATCCCATCTCGTTTGAAGTTTGTTAATAAATACATCATGTCTCAAACCGATACGGCCAGTGTGGTAGTGACTGCCTCAGAGCAAACCAAATTGTGTGAACCCAAAAATAAGGTCACTTTTTTGTCACAAATTGTAGTGGTATTTATCATTATTACCGTATCGCTATTTAATTTGTGTTTTCAACGACCCGATCGAGAATTGTGGCTTCTGCTTTTAAGTAGTTCTCTAGGTTATATTCTACCGAATCCCTCCTTGAAATTCAATAAACCTAAATCAACATGAGTTCGTTTTACATAACACTCATGAGTGATAGCTCTATGGATTTATTCCAAGACAATACGCAATGTTGTTTTCGTACCAAACTGGCAAAACCCATCCATCTCAATAAACAAGATTGGGAAATTGCCTTAGTGGAAATGATTGTTCCTAGTCAGGTCATTAATGTCACTGAAGAAGAGCGACATTTCTACATTGTCACACATGATCCTGTCCTGGGTAAGGCCTTAGAAAACTTTGAGACCTATTGTACTCTCCCCAATAAAGAAGAAAAAGGTGTACGACTTTGTATTCCTATAGGAACTTATGTCACACCCCAACATTTGATCGAGACGATTGACTTTACCGTGAAAGATCAATTAGGTAAAATATTTAGACAGAAAGGCCTTCGATTTACCATGGGTTTTTCAGGACAAAGTAAACGCGCAAAACTGGACAGTTCGGATCAACTAGGCATTCAGTTTCATCCTCACATGTTTATTAAACTGGGTGGAGCCCCTGATAGTTCTCCTACCATCTTTTTTAAAGACACTCCGGAACCGTTTCCTCATGGCGTAGATATTAACATGGGTCATAATCATTTGTTTGTTTATTCTGACCTCGCGTCTTATACCTATTTGGGAAACATAGAAGCCCCCATCTTACGTGTAGCTCCATTTGATCCGAGAACGAAAGCAGGAACTAACCCCCATATTCATTTCGAGTTCTTGAATTTACACTATGTACCACTGGCTAAAGCCGACTTTGGCACCATCACTATCCATATAAGGGGTGACACTGGCCAGTCTATTCAGTTTATTCATGGGAAGTCTATGGTGAAACTACACCTACGTCAAAGACAATGATACCTACTTACCAAGGTCAACCTCGACAATATGGACACGGACTTGGATCCATGTTTAAGAAAGCCATGAAAAGAATTATGCCTTTACTGAATCCATTGGTGAAATCTGGAGTTCACACCTTGAAAAAAGAAGGACTCCAGCAAGGAAAAGCCGCTATGCAAGATATCTTGACAGGATCAAACGCTAAACAAGTAATACGAAAACGTGGAGCCTCTGTATTAAAAGATGTGGGGGAATCCTTGTTACGTGCCGTGGCCAGCCCTAAAAGACGTATAAAGAGCAAACCAGTCAAGAAAAGACCTCATTCGAAACTTCATCATCGCCGAGTTAAGCAGGCCAGACCTCTTGATATTTTCGATTAATCATGATGCAGCACGGTTCCTGTGAATGTAGTAAGACAGAGTTGGATGTGTCTGTTGTGCCACCTACCATGACAGCCATGCAAGAAGGTCAATGGACTGAGCATTATCCCATTTCTGCTCTGGACAATAATGCTCCGATTGAATTTGTGATTCCTGCACAGACAGAAAAATGGACTGATCTGAATCAATCTTACCTGTACCTAAAACTAAAAATTATACAGGCAAATGGTACAGACCTAGCGGCCGACAGTGAAATTGCTACCGTCAACAATTTCTTTCACAGCATGTTCTCAAGCATTGATGTGTACCTGAATAATAAACTGATCACCAGCAATGCGGACACGTATGGCTATCGGGCATACATAGAAAATTTACTCTCCTTCACCTCAAGCTGTAAAGACACTCAGCTTCAGGCGCTAGAGTTATGGGCTGAAGACACCGCTGGTCATATGCTCGAAAAAGTACATGACGGGGATAACAAGGGCTATATTGAGAGGCGTGCTCGTGTCCATCAAAGTCGTGTGGTGGAACTATGTGGACGGCTTCATTTGGATCTGATGATGCAAGATAAATATTTACCCAATGGTATGGAAATACGCTTAAGACTAAACAAAGCGTCACCTCAATTCTGTCTCATGAGTACTTCACCGGCTAAAATCAAGTTTCTAGAAGCAGGATTCAATGTAAGAACAGTAGATTTACTGCCAGTGGTAGCCAATCAACTCAATCAACAGATTGCTCAACATAACATGAAAATCCCCATCCGACGAACTGAAGTAAAAACATTTACGATTCCTAACGGTCAACGATCCAAGATTGAAGATCATTTATTTCAAGGTCAATTGCCAAAACGGCTTATCATCGGTATGGTAAGAAATGGAGACATGAATGGAGACATGGCTACCAACCCCTTTGAGTTCCGTCATTTTACACTGAATCATCTAGAAGTCAGCATTGACGGAAAAAGTATTCATAACAAAGCGTTTCAACCCAATTTTGAAACGGGAGAAGTTCTAAGATCCTACATGTCACTCTATCAAGCGACAGGAGCTCTTGGTCTCAATCGTTCATTTGGATTGAGCATGAATGATTATCGGAACGGATACACACTGTGGGGGTTGGACTTGACAGCAGATCAAGGTTGCGAGGAAGGTCAACTCCATCCTATAAAAACGGGCAATCTGAGATTGGAATTTCACTTTGGAACAGCACTTGCACAAGCCATCAACGTGAT
Source organism: Lutraria lutraria (assembly GCA_964023205.1). NCBI lineage: Eukaryota > Metazoa > Mollusca > Bivalvia > Venerida > Mactridae > Lutraria > Lutraria lutraria. Next base: position 15,085,496 of record OZ026841.1, read on the forward strand.
TGTATTTGCGGAATACGACAATCAAATTGAAATCAATCAATTCAGAGAAGTGCTTCTAGATTATTAATCTAGATTATTAAGATGGAAGACATGGATATTGAACACCTGGAAAAAGGACAAGATTACGAAATGAAGTTATTGGCGTATCCTTGTTGTACAAGTTCAAGGACGGACTTTTTACAAGAGTGTTTGAATCATCACGTCACAGAAGCACTCCAATCTTTAATTTATAATCAAGTGCATAAAGACTGTTATGGTTGTCGAGTGAATCATCCTAGTCAAGTACAACATGTACTCTGCTTATACACGAATACGGAAGAGTGGACAGAACTTTACATTCAAAAAGCGATTCAACGTTTGGACGTGTTCAATGTCATGGAAAAGTGGTATCCTGAATTAGTGACCTTGACCGATAGTGAAAAAGGAGACGCGTGTCGATTATGGATTCAGTTTAAAGAAGAACTCACTCAGAATCAGTTCATTGATCAGTGGATCAGTGTTTGGGCTGAACGTGTCAACAGAAATTGGCATTATGGAGACGAATGAACTACAATACCTATTAGATCATTCACCGTTATTAAAACCACTACGTGCACGTGTTTGTGCTAAAGATCAATTACCTTCAGAGAAACCGCATGACGTGAAAGCCTATATTGTGAATACCCATAACGGGAATCAACCTGGAGAACACTGGGTGGCTCTTTATTTAAAAGACAATAAAGCAGTGTACTTTGATTCCTACGGATTACCCCCTTTCGAAGAGATTCTATCCTTTGTGAAAAAACATGCCAACAAAACTTATCTGTGGAATGCCATGAGAATACAAGGCGATATGTTACCGGTGTGTGGTGTGTATTGTCTATTCGCTTTGGATTTTATCTCAAGTGAATGTGACTTGAACCAGATACTGTTAACCCGATTCAAACCGGACATGTATGGAAAAAATGACACTTATGTGACGCATTGGTTTCAACAATATTATGGTACTTATTACATGCATGCTCAATATGTGAATAAATGTGGACAAAAGTGTTTTGCTCAACGTAACTCTAGACCAGAAGGTCACAGACGTTTGTATCATAGTATCATACATAGAAATACAACTCTTTATGGTGATCATTAAATGTAAACAATGTTACTGTTTCATAAAATGTTTCATGTAGTTTCTTGTTTCTTGTTACAAAAATAAAAGTTTAGAAAAACTGAAACTAGGTGTCTGTTGTCTTTTTTCTAAGTTCATAAAAATCAAGCTCCGCACATGCATCGGCGCGTGACGCCATCCAACCCTAGGGTGACGTCATCCAAGCAATATGACGTCATCCAACCACGAGAGTGGGGGGTGTAATACAATACTCCGTCTTAGAATGCCTCATTTCATTCTGAGAACTCAAACACTCAAGATGGAGGCTTTATTCAATGAACTCAAAACAGCAAAACAACTGACTGAAAAACAGAGCAGGGTATGGCGTTCAATCAGTCGCTTAGCGGCTAGCATTGTTAGAAAAAGGGAACGTGATCTTCAAACCATTGGTGAGACTTTGAATACCATTGAAACCAATCGATTTCATCATAGAGAAGAATTATCTCAAATGCGAGAGCAATTTCGAGATCAAGTCAGAGAAAGGCAGCGAGATGCTCGGGAACGAACGGCGAATAGACAACGGGAACAACAACAAGAAGAAGAGCATTGGCGTATCATCACTACCGCTCAAGTTGAGTACACGGAACAACCACCAGTACCAGAACAGGAATGGTCCTGTGGGGATCTAACATGCAGGCTCTGCTATCCCCCACCAGACTGCCAATGCGAACTATGTACCCAACCAGATCAGTCAGCATAGACAACTATCAACGGTCCTTTTCAGGGCCACCAACGGCCCTTGCAGGGCCACCATGTCTTTTCGAAAGAAAATTATCTCATTGTCTAAGTCCACACACACACACACACACACACAGTACCAGAACATTCCTAAAATTCAATTCATACTTTTTTGGGTACCCAATATGGATTCCAATTTGTCCTAATTTGTCACAATTTTGTTTACTTCTGGTACCAACCTGGGCACAAATGGTACCAGGGTTACGCCCATTACTACTCCTGTGACCATCTGACCGAAATGGGCAAAGCAATACATCCCCATTTCTTCGAAAAGGGGCATACATATATATGACGCCCAGTTCATCAAACTAATTTCCCTGGATTGTATTCTAACCAGTACGAACATTTCCTTCCACAAGGAACAGGAAACTTCTCCACGTATGGAAGAAAAACTACATTTCGTAAAATGTTCAATGAAGAGTATGACCTGCCGCAACCAGGATTCAAACCCGGATCGCCGGTGTAGCATAAAAGTTTGACCGCGTGAAAAAAATATCCTATGGGTCATTTTCCAACGGATTATTGATCAATCTTCAAGGTAAAACTTGGCAAGCCTCCGGATAAACTTTCTCCATCTCGGCACCATCCATATTTTTTTTATATGCATTCGATTTTTTCTGATAAGTACCAAAACGCCCTTTACTTGTATACACATGTATATGTATATACATAGTGCCTCAGCAATATAACCACATGCAATTTTAATCGTCATAAAATTTGGAATAAAAGTAATAAAAGAATAATTTAAATATCAACTTTGTGTACAGCACTGTCTCGTTTTATGATATAAAAAAGCACAATGATTTGTAACAAACCACGTAACCTACTGACTGGATAATTATATCTAAGTTTATATGGCCATTGCTTCATTATGTGTAAAAATAGATTTATAAACAGAATGAATTAATTTATATGACAGAAAGTACCCTCAACTTACACAATAAAGAGTTGCATCGCTAATTTACCGTAGACATTAATTTTCACAAGCATTCGTTATCAATCTTTATGAATCATTTGTAAAACATTCAACACATGTAACACTGGCTTACAAGCTGGGAGTTAATTTGGCCACTATCTATAAATCTATTGTTTTGATTTCATGTCATAAGTAATACATGTACTGTTGTTAACACTACATGTTTCCCAGTTGTGATATTACAACAAGCAATGTATGTCATAGTAATATTAATATTGGCACAGAGACAAATACACAACAACCCATCTATAAATCCATAGGGCAATAAATTTGATCACTTCTTGTTGACCACAACCTAGGCCTACACCATTACGACAGTTGCATGATACTGTTTTCCATAATGTGCCTTGTGGTACATGGTAGTGGATCATCTCCATGCATGGCAATTTCACTCACACAATAATGAAACACACATTCATATAAATAATATTATATTTCATAACTATTACAATAACATAATCAAGCGGTATACAGATAAGACAATATTTATTACAATTATTGAAACTAAAGTACATATTAAGTAGCAATGGCAGTTTATAATATATCAAAATATTTTCTACTGTTTTTTAAATGTGTACCACATACATAAGTAATATCATAATAAATAAATCTGTCGTTTCATGACTTTAAACAAGAAACGCGACAATGCCACGAAACCAGGTTTTCCACAGAACTCTAGAATTCTGCGCCAAGGCTTTACCGGTGGTTCCGTTTCCAGTGCAGCTAATAAGTTAACAGTGACCTTTACCCTACTGGCATAGATTGAAATCACAAGCTTAGTTTCCATGTAAGCTACCAACACACAAAATTTCACCGCAATATCTTAATCCTTAATTAGGTTATTCACCGGAAACTGATTTTCTATTTTTAGTAACAGTGATCTTGAACAAACTGATCCCAGATACAATACCAAGCTAAGCTTTCATGCAAGGCTGCTAAATACCCAGTTTAGTAAAGATTAGTCATTCTAAAATTAAGTAATTGACCGGAAACTGATTTCTTTATTTAGTAACAGTGACCTTGACCCTACTGGCCCTTAATGCAATACAAAAGCATGGACTGGATGTAAGCTACCTACACACAAAATTTCTTCACAATATCTCAATTCTTACTTAAGTTATTGACCGGACACTGATTTTCTATTTTGAGTAACAGTGACCTTGACCCTACTGGCCCTTGATGCAATTCAAAAGCATGGACTGTATGTAAGCTACCTACACACAAAATTTCATCGCAATATCTTAATCCTTAATTAAGTTTTTTACCGATAACCGATTTTCTACTTTTAGTAACAGTGACTTCGACCATGATCAAACTGACCCCAAATATAATCCTAAGCAAAACTTTCATGCAAGGATGCAAAATACCCAGTTTAGTCAAGATCAGCCATTCCAAACTTAAGTTTTTGACCGGAAACTGATTTTCTATTTGTAGCAACAGCGACCTTGACCTGACTGACCCCGAATACAATTCCAAAGTAGATTTTTATGCAAGGATGCTAAATACCCAGTTTAGTCAACATTGGTCATTCCGAACTTAATGTATTGACCGGAGAATGATTTTCTATTTTTAATAACAGTGACCTTGACCCTACAGAACCCAAATATAATACCGAGGTAGGTTTTCATTCAAGGATGCAAAATACCAAGTTTAGTCAACATTGGTGAAAACCTAATAGAAAACAAATTCTAGATCATTCAATATCACTAGTATATAGAGGATATTAAATGAGTGTGGATTCCATATTGAATTTATTGAACGAGTTGAATAAAACAGTATGAAATGAGCCTCTATACGAGTTCAATAAATTCAAAACGCAATCTACACAAATCTAATATTCTTTTTATCACATACCCTGAAAATACAGCGAAAACCAACCTACCTGTTTGACATTGCTACTGATAACAAAAGAGTGACACAAGTGTAATAAGGCTTTTTAATCAGGAGCACAAAAAATAGTTCCATTATGAAACTTCATAAATAATAAAAACGTGAACTTATCTAACGATATAAATAATGTCTTCGTATACTCAAGTTGTTAAAATCAATTTCACATTACACATGTGAAGTTATAAATTTTGATGACAAACAGCGTAGTAATAAATTCATGTGAATCGGTTCATTTGCATATTATATGCACGGCCGTGCCATATCGTTTTAACGGCATGGGTATGCAATAATTTATATTTCTACAAAGGACTGCATTAAAAATACCATCTACAAATACCATGTTATTTTCATTATTTGCATAAATAGTACAACAATAAATAGTAGAACAATATGAAAACCATGTAAAATAAACCATAGAAATTGGGAAAAATATCACCAAAGAAAGCCGAACTACGAGATATAAAATAAAGCCCACTGATAGGACAGGCTTCAAGGACATCATACAGAAATCATTTGATACAAACCATTACAGTTCTGAATATAAATATATACTTGTAAAGCTACACCTCTGTAATTTAGCTTTCTTTATATCGTCTTTCATTTAAGGTCATTAATGTCGTACCATCAGCCATGATCATTTGGCGATGTTCCAGCTTTAAGGAGGAAGACCCTGGACAAACACCTGTTTAACAATTATGCCAAGTTATCTTAAAATGTTTCTATGCATAAGGGAGATACAGCCCGGACAAGGTCTATAATGCTCGATTTTGACGTTTGACCTCTAAGTGTGACCTTGACCTTTGAGCTAGAGACCTGGATTTTGCGCACTGCACACTGTCTGATGGTGTTTAACAATAACACCAAGTTATCTTAAAAAGTTTCTATAAATAAGGGAGATACAGACCGGACAAGGTGTATAACGCTCATTTTTGACGTTTGACCTCTATGTGTGACCTTGACCTTTGAGCTAGAGACCTGGATTTTGCGCACTGCACACCGCCTCATGGTGTTTAACAATTATGCCAAGTTATCTTAAAAAATTTCTATGCATAAGGGAGATACAGCCCGGACAAGGTCTATAATGCTCATTTTTGATGTTTGACCTCTAAGTGTGACCTTGACCTTTGAGCTAGAGACCTGGATTTTGCGCACTGCACACCGTCTCATGGTGTTTAACAATTATGCCAAGTTATTTTAAAAAGTGTCGATGCATAAGGGAGATACAGCCCGGACAAGGATCCGGACGGACACACTAACTCACTCACTCACTCACTCACTAACTAACTAACGTACAGACACGCAACCGCCATTGTGGCGACTATGTCGAGCTCACCGCAGGCGGGCTCGACAACAATATGAAAAACCATGTAAATAAACCATAAAATTTGGGAAAAATATCACCAAAGAAAGTTGAACTACGAGACATAAAAAATGCCCACTGATGAGAGAGCTTCAGAAATCATTTAATACAAACCATTACAGTTCTGAATATATACATGTACTTGTATAATTAAACTTAACACTAAATACCCAACATAATATATAAATACATTTAGTTTTATTTACAGACGAAAGTCTTGTCTGGTTGAGGTTTACGTGATTATTTTTAAATCCTCTGTAATTTTGCTTACTTTATATCATCTTTCATTTAAGTTGTTGTGAGTGGATGTCTGGTCATACCAAGTTTCACCAATTTATAGATTCAAAAACTAAACCATAACTACATACTGAAATAAACCCACTGAATGAAATCCATAGCAAGTGTTTTAGAACAAATATTACATTTGATTGGTCTTCTATAAACCAATACTGCATGTGATTTATAATTTTTTAACAATGATAACTACTCTGTATATTTGAATATATTACAACAAATAGCCTTAAAATGACTATAAATGTATAATGCAGGGAAATGTGCCTCAGATTTTTGATAACGCCCTCCGTTCGTTAGATACTTGACTTCAAAGAAATTTTGTACCCTGAATCCCGCTGTTTATTACGTAAAACGCCATAAATAAGAAATGAAAACAAGAATAAAAATTATTGGGCATGGTTCACTAAATCAACATTTCCGCTACAAAATACCGAAAACCGCTTTGAAATCCGCCATCAAATAAGGCTGCAATCCTAATTCGAAAATGACACCGTGTTTTTGAAAGCGAGTAATCAGATCATTATCATCTCATGAAATCAATGAATTTCGATTAATTGATGCATCCCATTAAATTTTGATAGCCAATCAAAATCGCGAATGTTTACGGTTCAATAATTAAAACCACACCCATGTTGGATGTCTAGTAAGAGATTTAATAACAAATTATTGTCATTAACGAATTAATAGTATCAATCGTACCAATATAATGCACAATACATTAGAGATGGTTAACACTGAAAAGGTAAAGTCGATAAAGGGGTGCAGTATTTATAACAAATAAAACACTATTTTAGTGCATTTGGTCAGGATTTCATTTTGCATGGTATTAAAGTATGATATTTAATCTTTGTAAATAACTTAAAATACTATTTTATGTTTTTTAGCATATAAAGCCAGAACCGTTACTTTAAACCACTTTAACAAGTTGTACCGAAGAATGACTTGTACATAGCATCTGTTTTCCAATGCTACCATAATTATACAAAATGGATATTGCAACATTTGTAGACCAGACCAGACGTTTATACAAATTACAACAATAAAAGCACATTCAAGATGACATGTAACCATCTGGATAAAAAAACATATCATACAATGTCTAAGAATACCGATGTAAGTATCTAATTAATTAAGAATTTATCCATATTTATTCAATGTGATAAAAACTGATAAAATGACATAGATAAGAGCAGAAAGAAATAATTAATATCAAGAAAAATACAGCATAATATTGTATAAAGAAATGAGTTTTTAACAGTTTCTGAAACACTTTAATTTATTGAGCAGATAATCTAACACAACTCATGTCACAAAACCACAATGGGCAACAAACAAAGACATAAAAAACATGTACATTGTATTTCATTGTGGTAGGTAAAGTGTTAATTCTGCGTATGTATATGAAGTCAAAATAATGTTGTTTTCACTGTGTGTATTAATGTCGTACCATCAGCCATGATTATTTGGCGATGTTCCAGCTTTAAGGAGGAAGATCCTGGACACACACCTGGGTAGAACCACTAACTTTCTTGAGCAAGCTGGAGAGCTTCATCACCTGGGGAACTTGTCTGGTCTCAGGTGAGATTTGAACACACAGCAGATGCGGCTGTGAGGAGCTACTGATTACTAGTCAACTACGGAGGCCCTCTTAAAGTCTGAATAAACCTATCCATTGAACAATGGTCATACTGGACATGTTTGGTCTAATTTATGATAAAATACAAACTACAAATGTGTCTGGAGGACACGAATGCACCAGTTCAGAGCTAAGTCAAAAATTGGCCATTACTCCTGTGAAAACGTTTGGATTTTAACGGATATCATACTTGACCTGCATTTCATTATTATACACTTTCTTGTAAAAAAAGAATGCAGCCCATGAACTATTTCTTCAGTTATCGCTCGGAAACCAAAATTTGAATTGGCGGACAGGGGAAACACTTAATGCCCTTCTGCCATTTTGATAATGGCAACATTTTGTCTTTCCCAAGGGTGGCCCTTATTCATGGGTTTGACAGAACTAACTAGAACTGCCAGAGTGACTTAAAATACCCCATATACTGCCTTGTCACAGATGTATGGCTTCTAGTTGTACAAAATCTGTGCGATAATCCATGTGATTGCTTGTTATTATAATGATGGTGATCAGCTAATTTAAAATCCCACAATAGATAACTGAAAAACAAGCTAATTTATGGCCATTTTTTACCTTTGACCTCCAAGTGTGACCATGACCTTGGAGATATTGACGTAATTCTTTCGCATGACACACCGTCCCATTATGGTGAACAAATGTACCAAGCAATTAAAAAATCTCACAATAAATGACATAGTTATGGCCCGTACAAGCTCATTTTTTACCTTTGACCTCCAAGTGTGACCTTGACCTTGGAGATATTGACGTAATTCTTTTGCATGACACACCGTCCCATGATGGTGAACAAATGTACCAAGTAATAAAAAAATCTTTCAATCCATAGAGAAGATACAGATACTGAAGGATGAGTTGTACTGTAAATATGTTGGCTATTTTATGATGTATTAATTACTACTGTAGTTGTTGAATGGGTCGAATTAAACAACAGATCAAATCAAATATCACTGATTTGAAAATGTGTTTGTATTTTATACCACTTCTTTTGTTTCTTCCTCTAAAATGATAAAGACATAAATAAGAATTGAGTGATACTGGCGGATTAAAATCATAACAATAAGCTGTTTTTCAATGGGTTTAAACATTGCACAAACAGCCAGGATAATTTCGCTATTTTCCTGCTTTTAACAGTGGAAGAAACCCCCATTCATGCACATGAGCAGAACCTACAACTTTCCGTTAACAAGATGGACAGAACCCTCACATGTAAATATGACCCTGGGTGGGATTTGAACACACAGCAGTGAAGGTAATTAGTCAGGAGACTACAAGCTCTCAACCTCAGAGACCCCATTCACTCTAGATAATCTAAACAAGGCACCTCCCCAAAACAAAACAAAACCCTCTCTTAAAAGACATTTAAATGTTCTGCCTCTGTATGCAGGTTGGACTGTATAGAAAAAAATGCTTCCTAATACAATCCTAAATAAACTAGCACATATATTATTCAATTTCATCAATAGAATGTTTAGATACAGTGCAATCTCTCCAAAGCAACACCCTTTGGGTGTAGTAAAAATATGTTGTTGTTGTTTGAGAGG